>CAUJRU010003390.1:0-50035 GCA_963277665.1 Viscum album | reverse complement strand
AATATCCTAAAACCTAAACCTTAAAAACCAAACCCTAAATTAAAATCATTAACCTAAAACCTAAATCCTAACAGAAAAATCTTAAAACCTAGCCGCAAAACCCTATATACGAAACCCTGATCCCTAAACTCTAAAACCCAAAATTTGAACCATAAACCCAAAAACATATTCCCTATACCCTAATTTCAAAATCATAAACCCTAACCCTTAAAATAAAAACCCTACATTCAAATCATAAACCTAAAATCTCAAACCTAAACAAAAAAAAATCCTAAAACCTAGCCCCAAAACCCTATATCTAAAACTCTGATCCCTAAACTCTAAGACCTAAAAGCTAAACACTAAACCCAAAAAATATTACCTATACCATAATTTAAAAATTATAAACCCTAAACCTTAAAAACTAAACCCTACATTAAAATCATAAACCTAAACTCTGAATCCTAAACAAAACAAATCCTAAAACCTAGCCCCAAAACCCTATATCTGAAACCCTGATCCCTAAACTCCAAAACCTAAAATATGAACTCTAAACCAAAAAAGATATTCCCTATACCCTAATTTCGTTATCCTAAACCCTAAACTTTAAAACCTAACCCTACATTAAAATCATAAACCTAAACCCAAAATCCTAAACAAAAATAAAATCCTAAAACCTAACCCTAAAACCCTTTTTCCGAAACCCTGATCCCTAAACACTAAAACCTAAAAGCTGAACCCTAAACCCAAAAACATATTCCCTATACCCTAATTTCAAAATACTAAACCCTAAAACTAAAAACCTAAACCCTAAATTAAAATCTTAAACCTAAACTCTAAATCCAAAACAAAAAATCGTAAAACCTAGCCCCAAAAACCTATATCTGAAACAATGATCACTAAACTCTAAAACCTAAAAGCTGAACCCTAAACCCAAAAACATATTCCTTATACCCCAATTTCAAAATCATAAACCCTAAACCTTAAAACCTAAACACTACATTAAAATCATAAATCTAAATCCTGAATCCTAAACAAAACCATCCTAAAACCTAACCCCCAATCCCTATATCCGAAACCCTAATCCCTAAACTCTAAAACCTAAACGCTGAACCCTTAACCCAAAAAAATATTCCCTATACCATAAATTAAAAATCCTAAACCATAAAACTTAATACCTAAACCCTACATTAAAATCATAAACATAAAACCAGAATTCGAAAGAAAAAAATCCTAAAACATAGCCCCAAAACCCTATATTCCAAATCCTGATCCCTAAACTCTAAAACCTAAAATCTGAACCCTAAACCCAAAAACATATTCCCTATACCCGTATTTCAATATCCTAAACCCTAAACCGTAAAACCAAAACCCTATATTAAAATCATAAACCTAATCCCTCAATCCTAAACAAAACATATCCTAAAAGCTTACCCCAACACCCTATATACGAAACCCTGATTCCTAAACTCTAAAACCTTAATGTTGGAACCTAAACCCAAAAACAAATTCCCTATACTCTAGTTTAAAAATTATAAACCCTAAATCTTAAAACCTAAACCCTACATTAAAATCATAAACCTGAACCCTGAATACTAAACAAAAAAATCCGAAAACCTAGCCCCAAAACCCTATATCCGAAAGTCTGATCCCTAAACTCTAAAACCTAAAAGCTGAAACCTAACACCAAAAAAATATTCCCTATACCGTAATTTAAAAATCCTAAATCCTAAATTATAAAACCTAAACCCTAAAATACAATCAAAAACCAAAACCCGGAGTCATAAACAAAAAAATCCTAAAACCTAGCCCCACAACCCTGCAGCTGAAACCCTAGTCCCTAGACTCTAAAACCTAAAAGCAGAACCCTAAGCACAAAAACATATTCCCCATACCCTAATTTCAAATTCCAAAACACTAAACCTTAAAACCTAAATCCAACATTTAAATCATAAACCTAAACCCCGAATCATAAAAAAAATCCTAAAACTTACCCGCAAAATCCTATATCCAAAATCCTGATCCCTAAAATCAAAAACCTTAAATCTGAACCCTAAACCAAAAAAATATTACCTATACCATAAATTCAAAATATTAAAACCTAAAACTTAAAACCTAAAACATCCATTAAAATCATAAACCTTAACCCTGAATCCTAAAGAAAAAATCCTAAAACATAGCGCCAAAACCCAATATCTGAAACCCTGATCCCTAAACTCCAAAACCTAAAATATGAACTCTAAAACAAAAAACATATTCCCTATACCCTAATTTCGTTATCCTAAACCCTAAACCTTAAAACCTAAACCCTACATTAAAATCATTAACCTAAACCCAAAATCCTAAACAAAAATAAAATCTCAAAACCTAGCCCCAAAACCCTATTTCCGTAACCCCGATCCCCAAACTCTAAAACCTAAAAGCTTAACCCTACACCCAAAAAATATTTAATATACTTTAATTTCAATATCCCAACCATAAATATTAAAACCTAAACCCTACATTAAAATATTAAACATAAAACGAGAATCCAAAAGAAATAAATCCTAAAACCTAGCCCTAAAACCCTATATCTGAAACCCTCATCCTTAAAATCTAAAATCTGAAATTTGAACCATAAACGCAAAAAAATATTCCCCATACCCTAATTTCAAAATCCTAAACCCGAACCCTTAAAAAAAATACCATTCATTAAAATTACAAACCTAAACCCTCAAACCTAAACAAAAAAATCCTAAAACCTAGCCCCAAAACCCTATATATAAAACTATGATCCCTAAACTCTAACACATAAAAGCTGAACACTACACCCAAAAAAATAGTTCATATACCATAATTTCAAAATCCTAAACCCTAAACATTAAAACCTAAACCCTACATTAAAATCATAAACCAAAACCTTGAATCCTAAACAAAAACATCCTAAAACCAAGCCCCCAAACCCTAAATTTAAAACCCTAATCCCCAAAATCTAAAACCTAAATGATGAAACATAAACCCAAAAACATATTTCCTATACCCTAAATTAAAAATTCTAAACCCTAAAACTTAAAACCTAAACCCTACATTAAAATATTAAACAAAAAACGAGAAATCTAAAGAAACAAATCCTAAAACATATCCCCAAAACCCTATCTCTGAAACCCTGATACCTAAACTCTAAAACCTAAAATCTGAACCATAAACCCAAAAAAATATTCCCTATACCATTACTTAAATATCCTAAAACCTAAACCTTAAAAACCAAACCCTAAATTAAAATCATAAACCTAAAACCAAAATCCTAACAGAAAAATCTTAAAACCTAGCCGCAAAAACCTATATACGAAACCCTGCTCCCTAAACTCTAAAACCCAAAATTTGAACAATAAACCCAAAAACATATTCCCTATACCCTAATTTCAAAATCATAAACCCTAACCCTTAAAATAAAAACCCTACATTGAAATCATAAACCTAAAATCTCAAACCTAAACAAAAACAAATCCTAAAACCTAGCCCCAAAACCCTATATCTAAAACTCTGATCCCCAAACTCTAAGACCTAAAAGCTAAACACTAAACCCAAAAAAATATTCCCTATACCATAATTTCAAAATTATAAACCCTAAACCTTAAAACCTAAACCCTACATTAAAATCATAAACCTAAACTCTGAATCCTAAACAAAACAAATCCTAAAACCTAGCCCCAAAACCCTGATCCCTAAACCCCAAAACCGAAAATATGAACTCTAAACCAAAAAAACTATTCCCTATACCCTAATTTCGTTATCCTAAACCCTAAACTTTAAAACCTAACCCTACATTAAAATCATAAACCTAAACCCAAAATCCTAAACAAAAATAAAATCCTAAAACCTAACCCTAAAACCCTTTTTCCGAAACACTGATCCCTAAACACTAAAACCTAAAATCTGAACCCTAAACCCAAAAACATATTCCCTATACCCTAAATTCAAAATCCTAAACCCTAAAACTAAAAACCTAATCCCTAAATTAAAATCATAAACCTAAACCCTAAATCCCAAACAAAAAATCCTAAAACCTAGCCCCAAAAACCTATATCTGAAACACTGATCACTAAACTCTAAAACCTAAAAGATGAACCCTAAACCCAAAAACATATTCCTTATACCCCAATTTCAAAATCATAAACCCTAAACCTTAAAACCTAAACACTACATTAAAATTATAAATCTAAATCCTTAATCCTAAACAAAAACATCCTAAAACCTAACCCCCAATCCCTAAATCCGAAACCCTAATCCCTAAACTCTAAAAACTAAACACTGAACCTTTAACCCAAAAAAATATTCCCTATACCGTAAATTAAAAATACTAAACCATAAAACTTAAAACCATAACCCTACATTAAAATCATAAACATAAAACCAGAATTTGAAAGAAAAAAATCCTAAAACATAGCCCAAAACCCTATATTCCAAAGCCTGATCCCTAAAGTCTAAAACCTAAAATCTGAACCCTAAACCCAAAAAAATATTCCCTATACCCTTATTTCAATATCCTAAACCCTAAACCGTAAAACCAAAACCCTATATTAAAATCATAAACCTAATCCCTCAATCCTAAACAAAACATATCCTAAAACCTTACCCCAAAACCCTATATACGAAACCCTGATTCCTAAACTCTAAAACCTTAATGTTGGAACCTAAACACAAAAACAAATTCCCTATACTCTAGTTTAAAAATTCTAAACCCTAAATCATAAAACCTAAACCCTACATTAAAATCATAAACCTGAACCCTGAATACTAAACAAAAAAAATCCGAAAACCTAGCCCCAAAACCCTATATCCGAAAGTCTTATCCCTAAACTCTAAAACGTAAAAGCTGAAACCTAAGACCAAAAAAATATTCCCTATACCCTAATTTAAAAATCCTAAACCCTAAATTATAAAACCTAAACCCTAAAATACAATCAAAAACCAAAACCCTGAGTCCTAAACAAAAAAATCCTAAAACCTAGCCCCACAACCCGACAACTGAAACCCTAATCCCTAAACTCTAAAACCTAAAAGCAGAACCCTAAGCAAAAAAACATATTCCCCATACCCTAATTCCAAATTACAAAAGACTAAACCTTAAAACCTAAATCCAACATTTAAATCATAAACCTAAACCCCGAATCATAAAAAAAAATCCTAAAACTTACCCGCAAAACCCTATATCCAAAATCCTGATCCCTAAAATATAAAACATTAAATACGAACCCTAAACCAAAAAAAATATTACCTATACCATAAATTCAAAATCTTAAAACCTAAAACTTAAAACCTAAAACATCCATCAAAATCATAAACCTTGACCTTGAATCCTAAAGAAAAAATTCTAAAACATAGCGCCAAAACCCAATATCTGAAACCCTGATCCCTAAACTCCAAAACCTAAAATATGAACTCTAAAACAAAATACATATTCCCTATACCCTAATTTCGTTATCCTAAACCCTAAACCTTAAAACCTAAACCCTACATTAAAATCATAAACCTAAACCAAAAATCCTAAACAAAAATAAAATCCCAAAACCTAGCCCCAAAACCCTATTTCCGTAACCACGATCCCCAAACTCTAAAACCTAAAAGATTAACCCTACACCCAAAAAATATTTAATATAATTTAATTTCAATATCCTAACCATAAAAATTAAAACCTAAACCCTACATTAAAATATTAAATATAAAACGAGAATCCAAAAGAAATAAATCCTAAAACCTAGCCCTAAAACCCTATATCTGAAACCCTCACCCTTAAAATCTAAAATCTGAAATTTGAACCATAAACCCAAAAAAATATTCCCCATACCCTAATTTCAAAATCCTAAACCTGAACCCTTAAAAAAAATACCATTCATTAAATTTACAAACCTAAACCCTCAAACCTAAACAAAAAAATCCTAAAACCTAGCCCCAAAACCCTATATATAAAACTATGATCCCTAAAATCTAATACATAAAAGCTGAACACTACACCCAAAAAAATAGTCCGTATACCATAATTTTAAAGTCCTAAACCCTAAACATTAAAACCTAAACCCTACATTAAAATCATAAACCAAAACCTTGAATCCTAAACAAAAACATCCTAAAACCGAGCCCCCAAACCCTAAATTTAAAACCCTAATTCCCAAACTCTAAAACCTAAATGATGAAACATAAACCCAAAAACATATTTCCAATACCCTAAATTAAAAATTCTAAACCCTAAAACTTAAAACCTAAACCCTACATTAAAATATTAAACAAAAAACGAGAATCCTAAAGAAACAAATCCTAAAACATATCCCCAAAACCTTATCTCTGAAACCCTGATACCTAAACTCTAAAACCTAAAATCTGAACCCTAAACCCAAAAAAATATACCCTATACCATTACTTAAATATCCTAAAACCTAAACCTTAAAAACCAAACCCTAAATTAAAATCATTAACCTAAAACCTAAATCCTAACAGAAAAATCTTAAAACCTAGCCGCAAAACCCTATATACGAAACCCTGATCCCTAAACTCTAAAACCCAAAATTTGAACCATAAACCCAAAAACATATTCCCTATACCCTAATTTCAAAATCATAAACCCTAACCCTTAAAATAAAAACCCTACATTCAAATCATAAACCTAAAATCTCAAACCTAAACAAAAAAAAATCCTAAAACCTAGCCCCAAAACCCTATATCTAAAACTCTGATCCCTAAACTCTAAGACCTAAAAGCTAAACACTAAACCCAAAAAATATTACCTATACCATAATTTAAAAATTATAAACCCTAAACCTTAAAAACTAAACCCTACATTAAAATCATAAACCTAAACTCTGAATCCTAAACAAAACAAATCCTAAAACCTAGCCCCAAAACCCTATATCTGAAACCCTGATCCCTAAACTCCAAAACCTAAAATATGAACTCTAAACCAAAAAAGATATTCCCTATACCCTAATTTCGTTATCCTAAACCCTAAACTTTAAAACCTAACCCTACATTAAAATCATAAACCTAAACCCAAAATCCTAAACAAAAATAAAATCCTAAAACCTAACCCTAAAACCCTTTTTCCGAAACCCTGATCCCTAAACACTAAAACCTAAAAGCTGAACCCTAAACCCAAAAACATATTCCCTATACCCTAATTTCAAAATACTAAACCCTAAAACTAAAAACCTAAACCCTAAATTAAAATCTTAAACCTAAACTCTAAATCCAAAACAAAAAATCGTAAAACCTAGCCCCAAAAACCTATATCTGAAACAATGATCACTAAACTCTAAAACCTAAAAGCTGAACCCTAAACCCAAAAACATATTCCTTATACCCCAATTTCAAAATCATAAACCCTAAACCTTAAAACCTAAACACTACATTAAAATCATAAATCTAAATCCTGAATCCTAAACAAAACCATCCTAAAACCTAACCCCCAATCCCTATATCCGAAACCCTAATCCCTAAACTCTAAAACCTAAACGCTGAACCCTTAACCCAAAAAAATATTCCCTATACCATAAATTAAAAATCCTAAACCATAAAACTTAATACCTAAACCCTACATTAAAATCATAAACATAAAACCAGAATTCGAAAGAAAAAAATCCTAAAACATAGCCCCAAAACCCTATATTCCAAATCCTGATCCCTAAACTCTAAAACCTAAAATCTGAACCCTAAACCCAAAAACATATTCCCTATACCCGTATTTCAATATCCTAAACCCTAAACCGTAAAACCAAAACCCTATATTAAAATCATAAACCTAATCCCTCAATCCTAAACAAAACATATCCTAAAAGCTTACCCCAACACCCTATATACGAAACCCTGATTCCTAAACTCTAAAACCTTAATGTTGGAACCTAAACCCAAAAACAAATTCCCTATACTCTAGTTTAAAAATTATAAACCCTAAATCTTAAAACCTAAACCCTACATTAAAATCATAAACCTGAACCCTGAATACTAAACAAAAAAATCCGAAAACCTAGCCCCAAAACCCTATATCCGAAAGTCTGATCCCTAAACTCTAAAACCTAAAAGCTGAAACCTAACACCAAAAAAATATTCCCTATACCGTAATTTAAAAATCCTAAATCCTAAATTATAAAACCTAAACCCTAAAATACAATCAAAAACCAAAACCCGGAGTCATAAACAAAAAAATCCTAAAACCTAGCCCCACAACCCTGCAGCTGAAACCCTAGTCCCTAGACTCTAAAACCTAAAAGCAGAACCCTAAGCACAAAAACATATTCCCCATACCCTAATTTCAAATTCCAAAACACTAAACCTTAAAACCTAAATCCAACATTTAAATCATAAACCTAAACCCCGAATCATAAAAAAAATCCTAAAACTTACCCGCAAAATCCTATATCCAAAATCCTGATCCCTAAAATCAAAAACCTTAAATCTGAACCCTAAACCAAAAAAATATTACCTATACCATAAATTCAAAATATTAAAACCTAAAACTTAAAACCTAAAACATCCATTAAAATCATAAACCTTAACCCTGAATCCTAAAGAAAAAATCCTAAAACATAGCGCCAAAACCCAATATCTGAAACCCTGATCCCTAAACTCCAAAACCTAAAATATGAACTCTAAAACAAAAAACATATTCCCTATACCCTAATTTCGTTATCCTAAACCCTAAACCTTAAAACCTAAACCCTACATTAAAATCATTAACCTAAACCCAAAATCCTAAACAAAAATAAAATCTCAAAACCTAGCCCCAAAACCCTATTTCCGTAACCCCGATCCCCAAACTCTAAAACCTAAAAGCTTAACCCTACACCCAAAAAATATTTAATATACTTTAATTTCAATATCCCAACCATAAATATTAAAACCTAAACCCTACATTAAAATATTAAACATAAAACGAGAATCCAAAAGAAATAAATCCTAAAACCTAGCCCTAAAACCCTATATCTGAAACCCTCATCCTTAAAATCTAAAATCTGAAATTTGAACCATAAACGCAAAAAAATATTCCCCATACCCTAATTTCAAAATCCTAAACCCGAACCCTTAAAAAAAATACCATTCATTAAAATTACAAACCTAAACCCTCAAACCTAAACAAAAAAATCCTAAAACCTAGCCCCAAAACCCTATATATAAAACTATGATCCCTAAACTCTAACACATAAAAGCTGAACACTACACCCAAAAAAATAGTTCATATACCATAATTTCAAAATCCTAAACCCTAAACATTAAAACCTAAACCCTACATTAAAATCATAAACCAAAACCTTGAATCCTAAACAAAAACATCCTAAAACCAAGCCCCCAAACCCTAAATTTAAAACCCTAATCCCCAAAATCTAAAACCTAAATGATGAAACATAAACCCAAAAACATATTTCCTATACCCTAAATTAAAAATTCTAAACCCTAAAACTTAAAACCTAAACCCTACATTAAAATATTAAACAAAAAACGAGAAATCTAAAGAAACAAATCCTAAAACATATCCCCAAAACCCTATCTCTGAAACCCTGATACCTAAACTCTAAAACCTAAAATCTGAACCATAAACCCAAAAAAATATTCCCTATACCATTACTTAAATATCCTAAAACCTAAACCTTAAAAACCAAACCCCAAATTAAAATCATAAACCTAAAACCAAAATCCTAACAGAAAAATCTTAAAACCTAGCCGCAAAAACCTATATACGAAACCCTGCTCCCTAAACTCTAAAACCCAAAATTTGAACAATAAACCCAAAAACATATTCCCTATACCCTAATTTCAAAATCATAAACCCTAACCCTTAAAATAAAAACCCTACATTGAAATCATAAACCTAAAATCTCAAACCTAAACAAAAACAAATCCTAAAACCTAGCCCCAAAACCCTATATCTAAAACTCTGATCCCCAAACTCTAAGACCTAAAAGCTAAACACTAAACCCAAAAAAATATTCCCTATACCATAATTTCAAAATTATAAACCCTAAACCTTAAAACCTAAACCCTACATTAAAATCATAAACCTAAACTCTGAATCCTAAACAAAACAAATCCTAAAACCTAGCCCCAAAACCCTGATCCCTAAACCCCAAAACCGAAAATATGAACTCTAAACCAAAAAAACTATTCCCTATACCCTAATTTCGTTATCCTAAACCCTAAACTTTAAAACCTAACCCTACATTAAAATCATAAACCTAAACCCAAAATCCTAAACAAAAATAAAATCCTAAAACCTAACCCTAAAACCCTTTTTCCGAAACACTGATCCCTAAACACTAAAACCTAAAATCTGAACCCTAAACCCAAAAACATATTCCCTATACCCTAAATTCAAAATCCTAAACCCTAAAACTAAAAACCTAATCCCTAAATTAAAATCATAAACCTAAACCCTAAATCCCAAACAAAAAATCCTAAAACCTAGCCCCAAAAACCTATATCTGAAACACTGATCACTAAACTCTAAAACCTAAAAGATGAACCCTAAACCCAAAAACATATTCCTTATACCCCAATTTCAAAATCATAAACCCTAAACCTTAAAACCTAAACACTACATTAAAATTATAAATCTAAATCCTTAATCCTAAACAAAAACATCCTAAAACCTAACCCCCAATCCCTAAATCCGAAACCCTAATCCCTAAACTCTAAAAACTAAACACTGAACCTTTAACCCAAAAAAATATTCCCTATACCGTAAATTAAAAATACTAAACCATAAAACTTAAAACCATAACCCTACATTAAAATCATAAACATAAAACCAGAATTTGAAAGAAAAAAATCCTAAAACATAGCCCAAAACCCTATATTCCAAAGCCTGATCCCTAAAGTCTAAAACCTAAAATCTGAACCCTAAACCCAAAAAAATATTCCCTATACCCTTATTTCAATATCCTAAACCCTAAACCGTAAAACCAAAACCCTATATTAAAATCATAAACCTAATCCCTCAATCCTAAACAAAACATATCCTAAAACCTTACCCCAAAACCCTATATACGAAACCCTGATTCCTAAACTCTAAAACCTTAATGTTGGAACCTAAACACAAAAACAAATTCCCTATACTCTAGTTTAAAAATTCTAAACCCTAAATCATAAAACCTAAACCCTACATTAAAATCATAAACCTGAACCCTGAATACTAAACAAAAAAAATCCGAAAACCTAGCCCCAAAACCCTATATCCGAAAGTCTTATCCCTAAACTCTAAAACGTAAAAGCTGAAACCTAAGACCAAAAAAATATTCCCTATACCCTAATTTAAAAATCCTAAACCCTAAATTATAAAACCTAAACCCTAAAATACAATCAAAAACCAAAACCCTGAGTCCTAAACAAAAAAATCCTAAAACCTAGCCCCACAACCCGACAACTGAAACCCTAATCCCTAAACTCTAAAACCTAAAAGCAGAACCCTAAGCAAAAAAACATATTCCCCATACCCTAATTCCAAATTACAAAAGACTAAACCTTAAAACCTAAATCCAACATTTAAATCATAAACCTAAACCCCGAATCATAAAAAAAAATCCTAAAACTTACCCGCAAAACCCTATATCCAAAATCCTGATCCCTAAAATATAAAACATTAAATACGAACCCTAAACCAAAAAAAATATTACCTATACCATAAATTCAAAATCTTAAAACCTAAAACTTAAAACCTAAAACATCCATCAAAATCATAAACCTTGACCTTGAATCCTAAAGAAAAAATTCTAAAACATAGCGCCAAAACCCAATATCTGAAACCCTGATCCCTAAACTCCAAAACCTAAAATATGAACTCTAAAACAAAATACATATTCCCTATACCCTAATTTCGTTATCCTAAACCCTAAACCTTAAAACCTAAACCCTACATTAAAATCATAAACCTAAACCAAAAATCCTAAACAAAAATAAAATCCCAAAACCTAGCCCCAAAACCCTATTTCCGTAACCACGATCCCCAAACTCTAAAACCTAAAAGATTAACCCTACACCCAAAAAATATTTAATATAATTTAATTTCAATATCCTAACCATAAAAATTAAAACCTAAACCCTACATTAAAATATTAAATATAAAACGAGAATCCAAAAGAAATAAATCCTAAAACCTAGCCCTAAAACCCTATATCTGAAACCCTCACCCTTAAAATCTAAAATCTGAAATTTGAACCATAAACCCAAAAAAATATTCCCCATACCCTAATTTCAAAATCCTAAACCTGAACCCTTAAAAAAAATACCATTCATTAAATTTACAAACCTAAACCCTCAAACCTAAACAAAAAAATCCTAAAACCTAGCCCCAAAACCCTATATATAAAACTATGATCCCTAAAATCTAATACATAAAAGCTGAACACTACACCCAAAAAAATAGTCCGTATACCATAATTTTAAAGTCCTAAACCCTAAACATTAAAACCTAAACCCTACATTAAAATCATAAACCAAAACCTTGAATCCTAAACAAAAACATCCTAAAACCGAGCCCCCAAACCCTAAATTTAAAACCCTAATTCCCAAACTCTAAAACCTAAATGATGAAACATAAACCCAAAAACATATTTCCAATACCCTAAATTAAAAATTCTAAACCCTAAAACTTAAAACCTAAACCCTACATTAAAATATTAAACAAAAAACGAGAATCCTAAAGAAACAAATCCTAAAACATATCCCCAAAACCTTATCTCTGAAACCCTGATACCTAAACTCTAAAACCTAAAATCTGAACCCTAAACCCAAAAAAATATACCCTATACCATTACTTAAATATCCTAAAACCTAAACCTTAAAAACCAAACCCTAAATTAAAATCATTAACCTAAAACCTAAATCCTAACAGAAAAATCTTAAAACCTAGCCGCAAAACCCTATATACGAAACCCTGATCCCTAAACTCTAAAACCCAAAATTTGAACCATAAACCCAAAAACATATTCCCTATACCCTAATTTCAAAATCATAAACCCTAACCCTTAAAATAAAAACCCTACATTCAAATCATAAACCTAAAATCTCAAACCTAAACAAAAAAAAATCCTAAAACCTAGCCCCAAAACCCTATATCTAAAACTCTGATCCCTAAACTCTAAGACCTAAAAGCTAAACACTAAACCCAAAAAATATTACCTATACCATAATTTAAAAATTATAAACCCTAAACCTTAAAAACTAAACCCTACATTAAAATCATAAACCTAAACTCTGAATCCTAAACAAAACAAATCCTAAAACCTAGCCCCAAAACCCTATATCTGAAACCCTGATCCCTAAACTCCAAAACCTAAAATATGAACTCTAAACCAAAAAAGATATTCCCTATACCCTAATTTCGTTATCCTAAACCCTAAACTTTAAAACCTAACCCTACATTAAAATCATAAACCTAAACCCAAAATCCTAAACAAAAATAAAATCCTAAAACCTAACCCTAAAACCCTTTTTCCGAAACCCTGATCCCTAAACACTAAAACCTAAAAGCTGAACCCTAAACCCAAAAACATATTCCCTATACCCTAATTTCAAAATACTAAACCCTAAAACTAAAAACCTAAACCCTAAATTAAAATCTTAAACCTAAACTCTAAATCCAAAACAAAAAATCGTAAAACCTAGCCCCAAAAACCTATATCTGAAACAATGATCACTAAACTCTAAAACCTAAAAGCTGAACCCTAAACCCAAAAACATATTCCTTATACCCCAATTTCAAAATCATAAACCCTAAACCTTAAAACCTAAACACTACATTAAAATCATAAATCTAAATCCTGAATCCTAAACAAAACCATCCTAAAACCTAACCCCCAATCCCTATATCCGAAACCCTAATCCCTAAACTCTAAAACCTAAACGCTGAACCCTTAACCCAAAAAAATATTCCCTATACCCTAAATTAAAAATCCTAAACCATAAAACTTAATACCTAAACCCTACATTAAAATCATAAACATAAAACCAGAATTCGAAAGAAAAAAATCCTAAAACATAGCCCCAAAACCCTATATTCCAAATCCTGATCCCTAAACTCTAAAACCTAAAATCTGAACCCTAAACCCAAAAACATATTCCCTATACCCGTATTTCAATATCCTAAACCCTAAACCGTAAAACCAAAACCCTATATTAAAATCATAAACCTAATCCCTCAATCCTAAACAAAACATATCCTAAAAGCTTACCCCAACACCCTATATACGAAACCCTGATTCCTAAACTCTAAAACCTTAATGTTGGAACCTAAACCCAAAAACAAATTCCCTATACTCTAGTTTAAAAATTATAAACCCTAAATCTTAAAACCTAAACCCTACATTAAAATCATAAACCTGAACCCTGAATACTAAACAAAAAAATCCGAAAACCTAGCCCCAAAACCCTATATCCGAAAGTCTGATCCCTAAACTCTAAAACCTAAAAGCTGAAACCTAACACCAAAAAAATATTCCCTATACCGTAATTTAAAAATCCTAAATCCTAAATTATAAAACCTAAACCCTAAAATACAATCAAAAACCAAAACCCGGAGTCATAAACAAAAAAATCCTAAAACCTAGCCCCACAACCCTGCAGCTGAAACCCTAGTCCCTAGACTCTAAAACCTAAAAGCAGAACCCTAAGCACAAAAACATATTCCCCATACCCTAATTTCAAATTCCAAAACACTAAACCTTAAAACCTAAATCCAACATTTAAATCATAAACCTAAACCCCGAATCATAAAAAAAATCCTAAAACTTACCCGCAAAATCCTATATCCAAAATCCTGATCCCTAAAATCAAAAACCTTAAATCTGAACCCTAAACCAAAAAAATATTACCTATACCATAAATTCAAAATATTAAAACCTAAAACTTAAAACCTAAAACATCCATTAAAATCATAAACCTTAACCCTGAATCCTAAAGAAAAAATCCTAAAACATAGCGCCAAAACCCAATATCTGAAACCCTGATCCCTAAACTCCAAAACCTAAAATATGAACTCTAAAACAAAAAACATATTCCCTATACCCTAATTTCGTTATCCTAAACCCTAAACCTTAAAACCTAAACCCTACATTAAAATCATTAACCTAAACCCAAAATCCTAAACAAAAATAAAATCTCAAAACCTAGCCCCAAAACCCTATTTCCGTAACCCCGATCCCCAAACTCTAAAACCTAAAAGCTTAACCCTACACCCAAAAAATATTTAATATACTTTAATTTCAATATCCCAACCATAAATATTAAAACCTAAACCCTACATTAAAATATTAAACATAAAACGAGAATCCAAAAGAAATAAATCCTAAAACCTAGCCCTAAAACCCTATATCTGAAACCCTCATCCTTAAAATCTAAAATCTGAAATTTGAACCATAAACGCAAAAAAATATTCCCCATACCCTAATTTCAAAATCCTAAACCCGAACCCTTAAAAAAAATACCATTCATTAAAATTACAAACCTAAACCCTCAAACCTAAACAAAAAAATCCTAAAACCTAGCCCCAAAACCCTATATATAAAACTATGATCCCTAAACTCTAACACATAAAAGCTGAACACTACACCCAAAAAAATAGTTCATATACCATAATTTCAAAATCCTAAACCCTAAACATTAAAACCTAAACCCTACATTAAAATCATAAACCAAAACCTTGAATCCTAAACAAAAACATCCTAAAACCAAGCCCCCAAACCCTAAATTTAAAACCCTAATCCCCAAAATCTAAAACCTAAATGATGAAACATAAACCCAAAAACATATTTCCTATACCCTAAATTAAAAATTCTAAACCCTAAAACTTAAAACCTAAACCCTACATTAAAATATTAAACAAAAAACGAGAAATCTAAAGAAACAAATCCTAAAACATATCCCCAAAACCCTATCTCTGAAACCCTGATACCTAAACTCTAAAACCTAAAATCTGAACCATAAACCCAAAAAAATATTCCCTATACCATTACTTAAATATCCTAAAACCTAAACCTTAAAAACCAAACCCTAAATTAAAATCATAAACCTAAAACCAAAATCCTAACAGAAAAATCTTAAAACCTAGCCGCAAAAACCTATATACGAAACCCTGCTCCCTAAACTCTAAAACCCAAAATTTGAACAATAAACCCAAAAACATATTCCCTATACCCTAATTTCAAAATCATAAACCCTAACCCTTAAAATAAAAACCCTACATTGAAATCATAAACCTAAAATCTCAAACCTAAACAAAAACAAATCCTAAAACCTAGCCCCAAAACCCTATATCTAAAACTCTGATCCCCAAACTCTAAGACCTAAAAGCTAAACACTAAACCCAAAAAAATATTCCCTATACCATAATTTCAAAATTATAAACCCTAAACCTTAAAACCTAAACCCTACATTAAAATCATAAACCTAAACTCTGAATCCTAAACAAAACAAATCCTAAAACCTAGCCCCAAAACCCTGATCCCTAAACCCCAAAACCGAAAATATGAACTCTAAACCAAAAAAACTATTCCCTATACCCTAATTTCGTTATCCTAAACCCTAAACTTTAAAACCTAACCCTACATTAAAATCATAAACCTAAACCCAAAATCCTAAACAAAAATAAAATCCTAAAACCTAACCCTAAAACCCTTTTTCCGAAACACTGATCCCTAAACACTAAAACCTAAAATCTGAACCCTAAACCCAAAAACATATTCCCTATACCCTAAATTCAAAATCCTAAACCCTAAAACTAAAAACCTAATCCCTAAATTAAAATCATAAACCTAAACCCTAAATCCCAAACAAAAAATCCTAAAACCTAGCCCCAAAAACCTATATCTGAAACACTGATCACTAAACTCTAAAACCTAAAAGATGAACCCTAAACCCAAAAACATATTCCTTATACCCCAATTTCAAAATCATAAACCCTAAACCTTAAAACCTAAACACTACATTAAAATTATAAATCTAAATCCTTAATCCTAAACAAAAACATCCTAAAACCTAACCCCCAATCCCTAAATCCGAAACCCTAATCCCTAAACTCTAAAAACTAAACACTGAACCTTTAACCCAAAAAAATATTCCCTATACCGTAAATTAAAAATACTAAACCATAAAACTTAAAACCATAACCCTACATTAAAATCATAAACATAAAACCAGAATTTGAAAGAAAAAAATCCTAAAACATAGCCCAAAACCCTATATTCCAAAGCCTGATCCCTAAAGTCTAAAACCTAAAATCTGAACCCTAAACCCAAAAAAATATTCCCTATACCCTTATTTCAATATCCTAAACCCTAAACCGTAAAACCAAAACCCTATATTAAAATCATAAACCTAATCCCTCAATCCTAAACAAAACATATCCTAAAACCTTACCCCAAAACCCTATATACGAAACCCTGATTCCTAAACTCTAAAACCTTAATGTTGGAACCTAAACACAAAAACAAATTCCCTATACTCTAGTTTAAAAATTCTAAACCCTAAATCATAAAACCTAAACCCTACATTAAAATCATAAACCTGAACCCTGAATACTAAACAAAAAAAATCCGAAAACCTAGCCCCAAAACCCTATATCCGAAAGTCTTATCCCTAAACTCTAAAACGTAAAAGCTGAAACCTAAGACCAAAAAAATATTCCCTATACCCTAATTTAAAAATCCTAAACCCTAAATTATAAAACCTAAACCCTAAAATACAATCAAAAACCAAAACCCTGAGTCCTAAACAAAAAAATCCTAAAACCTAGCCCCACAACCCGACAACTGAAACCCTAATCCCTAAACTCTAAAACCTAAAAGCAGAACCCTAAGCAAAAAAACATATTCCCCATACCCTAATTCCAAATTACAAAAGACTAAACCTTAAAACCTAAATCCAACATTTAAATCATAAACCTAAACCCCGAATCATAAAAAAAAATCCTAAAACTTACCCGCAAAACCCTATATCCAAAATCCTGATCCCTAAAATATAAAACATTAAATACGAACCCTAAACCAAAAAAAATATTACCTATACCATAAATTCAAAATCTTAAAACCTAAAACTTAAAACCTAAAACATCCATCAAAATCATAAACCTTGACCTTGAATCCTAAAGAAAAAATTCTAAAACATAGCGCCAAAACCCAATATCTGAAACCCTGATCCCTAAACTCCAAAACCTAAAATATGAACTCTAAAACAAAATACATATTCCCTATACCCTAATTTCGTTATCCTAAACCCTAAACCTTAAAACCTAAACCCTACATTAAAATCATAAACCTAAACCAAAAATCCTAAACAAAAATAAAATCCCAAAACCTAGCCCCAAAACCCTATTTCCGTAACCACGATCCCCAAACTCTAAAACCTAAAAGATTAACCCTACACCCAAAAAATATTTAATATAATTTAATTTCAATATCCTAACCATAAAAATTAAAACCTAAACCCTACATTAAAATATTAAATATAAAACGAGAATCCAAAAGAAATAAATCCTAAAACCTAGCCCTAAAACCCTATATCTGAAACCCTCACCCTTAAAATCTAAAATCTGAAATTTGAACCATAAACCCAAAAAAATATTCCCCATACCCTAATTTCAAAATCCTAAACCTGAACCCTTAAAAAAAATACCATTCATTAAATTTACAAACCTAAACCCTCAAACCTAAACAAAAAAATCCTAAAACCTAGCCCCAAAACCCTATATATAAAACTATGATCCCTAAAATCTAATACATAAAAGCTGAACACTACACCCAAAAAAATAGTCCGTATACCATAATTTTAAAGTCCTAAACCCTAAACATTAAAACCTAAACCCTACATTAAAATCATAAACCAAAACCTTGAATCCTAAACAAAAACATCCTAAAACCGAGCCCCCAAACCCTAAATTTAAAACCCTAATTCCCAAACTCTAAAACCTAAATGATGAAACATAAACCCAAAAACATATTTCCAATACCCTAAATTAAAAATTCTAAACCCTAAAACTTAAAACCTAAACCCTACATTAAAATATTAAACAAAAAACGAGAATCCTAAAGAAACAAATCCTAAAACATATCCCCAAAACCTTATCTCTGAAACCCTGATACCTAAACTCTAAAACCTAAAATCTGAACCCTAAACCCAAAAAAATATACCCTATACCATTACTTAAATATCCTAAAACCTAAACCTTAAAAACCAAACCCTAAATTAAAATCATTAACCTAAAACCTAAATCCTAACAGAAAAATCTTAAAACCTAGCCGCAAAACCCTATATACGAAACCCTGATCCCTAAACTCTAAAACCCAAAATTTGAACCATAAACCCAAAAACATATTCCCTATACCCTAATTTCAAAATCATAAACCCTAACCCTTAAAATAAAAACCCTACATTCAAATCATAAACCTAAAATCTCAAACCTAAACAAAAAAAAATCCTAAAACCTAGCCCCAAAACCCTATATCTAAAACTCTGATCCCTAAACTCTAAGACCTAAAAGCTAAACACTAAACCCAAAAAATATTACCTATACCATAATTTAAAAATTATAAACCCTAAACCTTAAAAACTAAACCCTACATTAAAATCATAAACCTAAACTCTGAATCCTAAACAAAACAAATCCTAAAACCTAGCCCCAAAACCCTATATCTGAAACCCTGATCCCTAAACTCCAAAACCTAAAATATGAACTCTAAACCAAAAAAGATATTCCCTATACCCTAATTTCGTTATCCTAAACCCTAAACTTTAAAACCTAACCCTACATTAAAATCATAAACCTAAACCCAAAATCCTAAACAAAAATAAAATCCTAAAACCTAACCCTAAAACCCTTTTTCCGAAACCCTGATCCCTAAACACTAAAACCTAAAAGCTGAACCCTAAACCCAAAAACATATTCCCTATACCCTAATTTCAAAATACTAAACCCTAAAACTAAAAACCTAAACCCTAAATTAAAATCTTAAACCTAAACTCTAAATCCAAAACAAAAAATCGTAAAACCTAGCCCCAAAAACCTATATCTGAAACAATGATCACTAAACTCTAAAACCTAAAAGCTGAACCCTAAACCCAAAAACATATTCCTTATACCCCAATTTCAAAATCATAAACCCTAAACCTTAAAACCTAAACACTACATTAAAATCATAAATCTAAATCCTGAATCCTAAACAAAACCATCCTAAAACCTAACCCCCAATCCCTATATCCGAAACCCTAATCCCTAAACTCTAAAACCTAAACGCTGAACCCTTAACCCAAAAAAATATTCCCTATACCATAAATTAAAAATCCTAAACCATAAAACTTAATACCTAAACCCTACATTAAAATCATAAACATAAAACCAGAATTCGAAAGAAAAAAATCCTAAAACATAGCCCCAAAACCCTATATTCCAAATCCTGATCCCTAAACTCTAAAACCTAAAATCTGAACCCTAAACCCAAAAACATATTCCCTATACCCGTATTTCAATATCCTAAACCCTAAACCGTAAAACCAAAACCCTATATTAAAATCATAAACCTAATCCCTCAATCCTAAACAAAACATATCCTAAAAGCTTACCCCAACACCCTATATACGAAACCCTGATTCCTAAACTCTAAAACCTTAATGTTGGAACCTAAACCCAAAAACAAATTCCCTATACTCTAGTTTAAAAATTATAAACCCTAAATCTTAAAACCTAAACCCTACATTAAAATCATAAACCTGAACCCTGAATACTAAACAAAAAAATCCGAAAACCTAGCCCCAAAACCCTATATCCGAAAGTCTGATCCCTAAACTCTAAAACCTAAAAGCTGAAACCTAACACCAAAAAAATATTCCCTATACCGTAATTTAAAAATCCTAAATCCTAAATTATAAAACCTAAACCCTAAAATACAATCAAAAACCAAAACCCGGAGTCATAAACAAAAAAATCCTAAAACCTAGCCCCACAACCCTGCAGCTGAAACCCTAGTCCCTAGACTCTAAAACCTAAAAGCAGAACCCTAAGCACAAAAACATATTCCCCATACCCTAATTTCAAATTCCAAAACACTAAACCTTAAAACCTAAATCCAACATTTAAATCATAAACCTAAACCCCGAATCATAAAAAAAATCCTAAAACTTACCCGCAAAATCCTATATCCAAAATCCTGATCCCTAAAATCAAAAACCTTAAATCTGAACCCTAAACCAAAAAAATATTACCTATACCATAAATTCAAAATATTAAAACCTAAAACTTAAAACCTAAAACATCCATTAAAATCATAAACCTTAACCCTGAATCCTAAAGAAAAAATCCTAAAACATAGCGCCAAAACCCAATATCTGAAACCCTGATCCCTAAACTCCAAAACCTAAAATATGAACTCTAAAACAAAAAACATATTCCCTATACCCTAATTTCGTTATCCTAAACCCTAAACCTTAAAACCTAAACCCTACATTAAAATCATTAACCTAAACCCAAAATCCTAAACAAAAATAAAATCTCAAAACCTAGCCCCAAAACCCTATTTCCGTAACCCCGATCCCCAAACTCTAAAACCTAAAAGCTTAACCCTACACCCAAAAAATATTTAATATACTTTAATTTCAATATCCCAACCATAAATATTAAAACCTAAACCCTACATTAAAATATTAAACATAAAACGAGAATCCAAAAGAAATAAATCCTAAAACCTAGCCCTAAAACCCTATATCTGAAACCCTCATCCTTAAAATCTAAAATCTGAAATTTGAACCATAAACGCAAAAAAATATTCCCCATACCCTAATTTCAAAATCCTAAACCCGAACCCTTAAAAAAAATACCATTCATTAAAATTACAAACCTAAACCCTCAAACCTAAACAAAAAAATCCTAAAACCTAGCCCCAAAACCCTATATATAAAACTATGATCCCTAAACTCTAACACATAAAAGCTGAACACTACACCCAAAAAAATAGTTCATATACCATAATTTCAAAATCCTAAACCCTAAACATTAAAACCTAAACCCTACATTAAAATCATAAACCAAAACCTTGAATCCTAAACAAAAACATCCTAAAACCAAGCCCCCAAACCCTAAATTTAAAACCCTAATTCCCAAACTCTAAAACCTAAATGATGAAACATAAACCCAAAAACATATTTCCAATACCCTAAATTAAAAATTCTAAACCCTAAAACTTAAAACCTAAACCCTACATTAAAATATTAAACAAAAAACGAGAATCCTAAAGAAACAAATCCTAAAACATATCCCCAAAACCTTATCTCTGAAACCCTGATACCTAAACTCTAAAACCTAAAATCTGAACCCTAAACCCAAAAAAATATACCCTATACCATTACTTAAATATCCTAAAACCTAAACCTTAAAAACCAAACCCTAAATTAAAATCATTAACCTAAAACCTAAATCCTAACAGAAAAATCTTAAAACCTAGCCGCAAAACCCTATATACGAAACCCTGATCCCTAAACTCTAAAACCCAAAATTTGAACCATAAACCCAAAAACATATTCCCTATACCCTAATTTCAAAATCATAAACCCTAACCCTTAAAATAAAAACCCTACATTCAAATCATAAACCTAAAATCTCAAACCTAAACAAAAAAAAATCCTAAAACCTAGCCCCAAAACCCTATATCTAAAACTCTGATCCCTAAACTCTAAGACCTAAAAGCTAAACACTAAACCCAAAAAATATTACCTATACCATAATTTAAAAATTATAAACCCTAAACCTTAAAAACTAAACCCTACATTAAAATCATAAACCTAAACTCTGAATCCTAAACAAAACAAATCCTAAAACCTAGCCCCAAAACCCTATATCTGAAACCCTGATCCCTAAACTCCAAAACCTAAAATATGAACTCTAAACCAAAAAAGATATTCCCTATACCCTAATTTCGTTATCCTAAACCCTAAACTTTAAAACCTAACCCTACATTAAAATCATAAACCTAAACCCAAAATCCTAAACAAAAATAAAATCCTAAAACCTAACCCTAAAACCCTTTTTCCGAAACCCTGATCCCTAAACACTAAAACCTAAAAGCTGAACCCTAAACCCAAAAACATATTCCCTATACCCTAATTTCAAAATACTAAACCCTAAAACTAAAAACCTAAACCCTAAATTAAAATCTTAAACCTAAACTCTAAATCCAAAACAAAAAATCGTAAAACCTAGCCCCAAAAACCTATATCTGAAACAATGATCACTAAACTCTAAAACCTAAAAGCTGAACCCTAAACCCAAAAACATATTCCTTATACCCCAATTTCAAAATCATAAACCCTAAACCTTAAAACCTAAACACTACATTAAAATCATAAATCTAAATCCTGAATCCTAAACAAAACCATCCTAAAACCTAACCCCCAATCCCTATATCCGAAACCCTAATCCCTAAACTCTAAAACCTAAACGCTGAACCCTTAACCCAAAAAAATATTCCCTATACCATAAATTAAAAATCCTAAACCATAAAACTTAATACCTAAACCCTACATTAAAATCATAAACATAAAACCAGAATTCGAAAGAAAAAAATCCTAAAACATAGCCCCAAAACCCTATATTCCAAATCCTGATCCCTAAACTCTAAAACCTAAAATCTGAACCCTAAACCCAAAAACATATTCCCTATACCCGTATTTCAATATCCTAAACCCTAAACCGTAAAACCAAAACCCTATATTAAAATCATAAACCTAATCCCTCAATCCTAAACAAAACATATCCTAAAAGCTTACCCCAACACCCTATATACGAAACCCTGATTCCTAAACTCTAAAACCTTAATGTTGGAACCTAAACCCAAAAACAAATTCCCTATACTCTAGTTTAAAAATTATAAACCCTAAATCTTAAAACCTAAACCCTACATTAAAATCATAAACCTGAACCCTGAATACTAAACAAAAAAATCCGAAAACCTAGCCCCAAAACCCTATATCCGAAAGTCTGATCCCTAAACTCTAAAACCTAAAAGCTGAAACCTAACACCAAAAAAATATTCCCTATACCGTAATTTAAAAATCCTAAATCCTAAATTATAAAACCTAAACCCTAAAATACAATCAAAAACCAAAACCCGGAGTCATAAACAAAAAAATCCTAAAACCTAGCCCCACAACCCTGCAGCTGAAACCCTAGTCCCTAGACTCTAAAACCTAAAAGCAGAACCCTAAGCACAAAAACATATTCCCCATACCCTAATTTCAAATTCCAAAACACTAAACCTTAAAACCTAAATCCAACATTTAAATCATAAACCTAAACCCCGAATCATAAAAAAAATCCTAAAACTTACCCGCAAAATCCTATATCCAAAATCCTGATCCCTAAAATCAAAAACCTTAAATCTGAACCCTAAACCAAAAAAATATTACCTATACCATAAATTCAAAATATTAAAACCTAAAACTTAAAACCTAAAACATCCATTAAAATCATAAACCTTAACCCTGAATCCTAAAGAAAAAATCCTAAAACATAGCGCCAAAACCCAATATCTGAAACCCTGATCCCTAAACTCCAAAACCTAAAATATGAACTCTAAAACAAAAAACATATTCCCTATACCCTAATTTCGTTATCCTAAACCCTAAACCTTAAAACCTAAACCCTACATTAAAATCATTAACCTAAACCCAAAATCCTAAACAAAAATAAAATCTCAAAACCTAGCCCCAAAACCCTATTTCCGTAACCCCGATCCCCAAACTCTAAAACCTAAAAGCTTAACCCTACACCCAAAAAATATTTAATATACTTTAATTTCAATATCCCAACCATAAATATTAAAACCTAAACCCTACATTAAAATATTAAACATAAAACGAGAATCCAAAAGAAATAAATCCTAAAACCTAGCCCTAAAACCCTATATCTGAAACCCTCATCCTTAAAATCTAAAATCTGAAATTTGAACCATAAACGCAAAAAAATATTCCCCATACCCTAATTTCAAAATCCTAAACCCGAACCCTTAAAAAAAATACCATTCATTAAAATTACAAACCTAAACCCTCAAACCTAAACAAAAAAATCCTAAAACCTAGCCCCAAAACCCTATATATAAAACTATGATCCCTAAACTCTAACACATAAAAGCTGAACACTACACCCAAAAAAATAGTTCATATACCATAATTTCAAAATCCTAAACCCTAAACATTAAAACCTAAACCCTACATTAAAATCATAAACCAAAACCTTGAATCCTAAACAAAAACATCCTAAAACCAAGCCCCCAAACCCTAAATTTAAAACCCTAATCCCCAAAATCTAAAACCTAAATGATGAAACATAAACCCAAAAACATATTTCCTATACCCTAAATTAAAAATTCTAAACC
Organism: Viscum album; assembly: GCA_963277665.1. Lineage (NCBI taxonomy): Eukaryota > Viridiplantae > Streptophyta > Magnoliopsida > Santalales > Viscaceae > Viscum > Viscum album. The sequence continues at coordinate 24,683 of CAUJRU010003390.1, read as the reverse complement.
CTAAAACTTAAAACCTAAACCCTACATTAAAATATTAAACAAAAAACGAGAAATCTAAAGAAACAAATCCTAAAACATATCCCCAAAACCCTATCTCTGAAACCCTGATACCTAAACTCTAAAACCTAAAATCTGAACCATAAACCCAAAAAAATATTCCCTATACCATTACTTAAATATCCTAAAACCTAAACCTTAAAAACCAAACCCTAAATTAAAATCATAAACCTAAAACCAAAATCCTAACAGAAAAATCTTAAAACCTAGCCGCAAAAACCTATATACGAAACCCTGCTCCCTAAACTCTAAAACCCAAAATTTGAACAATAAACCCAAAAACATATTCCCTATACCCTAATTTCAAAATCATAAACCCTAACCCTTAAAATAAAAACCCTACATTGAAATCATAAACCTAAAATCTCAAACCTAAACAAAAACAAATCCTAAAACCTAGCCCCAAAACCCTATATCTAAAACTCTGATCCCCAAACTCTAAGACCTAAAAGCTAAACACTAAACCCAAAAAAATATTCCCTATACCATAATTTCAAAATTATAAACCCTAAACCTTAAAACCTAAACCCTACATTAAAATCATAAACCTAAACTCTGAATCCTAAACAAAACAAATCCTAAAACCTAGCCCCAAAACCCTGATCCCTAAACCCCAAAACCGAAAATATGAACTCTAAACCAAAAAAACTATTCCCTATACCCTAATTTCGTTATCCTAAACCCTAAACTTTAAAACCTAACCCTACATTAAAATCATAAACCTAAACCCAAAATCCTAAACAAAAATAAAATCCTAAAACCTAACCCTAAAACCCTTTTTCCGAAACACTGATCCCTAAACACTAAAACCTAAAATCTGAACCCTAAACCCAAAAACATATTCCCTATACCCTAAATTCAAAATCCTAAACCCTAAAACTAAAAACCTAATCCCTAAATTAAAATCATAAACCTAAACCCTAAATCCCAAACAAAAAATCCTAAAACCTAGCCCCAAAAACCTATATCTGAAACACTGATCACTAAACTCTAAAACCTAAAAGATGAACCCTAAACCCAAAAACATATTCCTTATACCCCAATTTCAAAATCATAAACCCTAAACCTTAAAACCTAAACACTACATTAAAATTATAAATCTAAATCCTTAATCCTAAACAAAAACATCCTAAAACCTAACCCCCAATCCCTAAATCCGAAACCCTAATCCCTAAACTCTAAAAACTAAACACTGAACCTTTAACCCAAAAAAATATTCCCTATACCGTAAATTAAAAATACTAAACCATAAAACTTAAAACCATAACCCTACATTAAAATCATAAACATAAAACCAGAATTTGAAAGAAAAAAATCCTAAAACATAGCCCAAAACCCTATATTCCAAAGCCTGATCCCTAAAGTCTAAAACCTAAAATCTGAACCCTAAACCCAAAAAAATATTCCCTATACCCTTATTTCAATATCCTAAACCCTAAACCGTAAAACCAAAACCCTATATTAAAATCATAAACCTAATCCCTCAATCCTAAACAAAACATATCCTAAAACCTTACCCCAAAACCCTATATACGAAACCCTGATTCCTAAACTCTAAAACCTTAATGTTGGAACCTAAACACAAAAACAAATTCCCTATACTCTAGTTTAAAAATTCTAAACCCTAAATCATAAAACCTAAACCCTACATTAAAATCATAAACCTGAACCCTGAATACTAAACAAAAAAAATCCGAAAACCTAGCCCCAAAACCCTATATCCGAAAGTCTTATCCCTAAACTCTAAAACGTAAAAGCTGAAACCTAAGACCAAAAAAATATTCCCTATACCCTAATTTAAAAATCCTAAACCCTAAATTATAAAACCTAAACCCTAAAATACAATCAAAAACCAAAACCCTGAGTCCTAAACAAAAAAATCCTAAAACCTAGCCCCACAACCCGACAACTGAAACCCTAATCCCTAAACTCTAAAACCTAAAAGCAGAACCCTAAGCAAAAAAACATATTCCCCATACCCTAATTCCAAATTACAAAAGACTAAACCTTAAAACCTAAATCCAACATTTAAATCATAAACCTAAACCCCGAATCATAAAAAAAAATCCTAAAACTTACCCGCAAAACCCTATATCCAAAATCCTGATCCCTAAAATATAAAACATTAAATACGAACCCTAAACCAAAAAAAATATTACCTATACCATAAATTCAAAATCTTAAAACCTAAAACTTAAAACCTAAAACATCCATCAAAATCATAAACCTTGACCTTGAATCCTAAAGAAAAAATTCTAAAACATAGCGCCAAAACCCAATATCTGAAACCCTGATCCCTAAACTCCAAAACCTAAAATATGAACTCTAAAACAAAATACATATTCCCTATACCCTAATTTCGTTATCCTAAACCCTAAACCTTAAAACCTAAACCCTACATTAAAATCATAAACCTAAACCAAAAATCCTAAACAAAAATAAAATCCCAAAACCTAGCCCCAAAACCCTATTTCCGTAACCACGATCCCCAAACTCTAAAACCTAAAAGATTAACCCTACACCCAAAAAATATTTAATATAATTTAATTTCAATATCCTAACCATAAAAATTAAAACCTAAACCCTACATTAAAATATTAAATATAAAACGAGAATCCAAAAGAAATAAATCCTAAAACCTAGCCCTAAAACCCTATATCTGAAACCCTCACCCTTAAAATCTAAAATCTGAAATTTGAACCATAAACCCAAAAAAATATTCCCCATACCCTAATTTCAAAATCCTAAACCTGAACCCTTAAAAAAAATACCATTCATTAAATTTACAAACCTAAACCCTCAAACCTAAACAAAAAAATCCTAAAACCTAGCCCCAAAACCCTATATATAAAACTATGATCCCTAAAATCTAATACATAAAAGCTGAACACTACACCCAAAAAAATAGTCCGTATACCATAATTTTAAAGTCCTAAACCCTAAACATTAAAACCTAAACCCTACATTAAAATCATAAACCAAAACCTTGAATCCTAAACAAAAACATCCTAAAACCGAGCCCCCAAACCCTAAATTTAAAACCCTAATTCCCAAACTCTAAAACCTAAATGATGAAACATAAACCCAAAAACATATTTCCAATACCCTAAATTAAAAATTCTAAACCCTAAAACTTAAAACCTAAACCCTACATTAAAATATTAAACAAAAAACGAGAATCCTAAAGAAACAAATCCTAAAACATATCCCCAAAACCTTATCTCTGAAACCCTGATACCTAAACTCTAAAACCTAAAATCTGAACCCTAAACCCAAAAAAATATACCCTATACCATTACTTAAATATCCTAAAACCTAAACCTTAAAAACCAAACCCTAAATTAAAATCATTAACCTAAAACCTAAATCCTAACAGAAAAATCTTAAAACCTAGCCGCAAAACCCTATATACGAAACCCTGATCCCTAAACTCTAAAACCCAAAATTTGAACCATAAACCCAAAAACATATTCCCTATACCCTAATTTCAAAATCATAAACCCTAACCCTTAAAATAAAAACCCTACATTCAAATCATAAACCTAAAATCTCAAACCTAAACAAAAAAAAATCCTAAAACCTAGCCCCAAAACCCTATATCTAAAACTCTGATCCCTAAACTCTAAGACCTAAAAGCTAAACACTAAACCCAAAAAATATTACCTATACCATAATTTAAAAATTATAAACCCTAAACCTTAAAAACTAAACCCTACATTAAAATCATAAACCTAAACTCTGAATCCTAAACAAAACAAATCCTAAAACCTAGCCCCAAAACCCTATATCTGAAACCCTGATCCCTAAACTCCAAAACCTAAAATATGAACTCTAAACCAAAAAAGATATTCCCTATACCCTAATTTCGTTATCCTAAACCCTAAACTTTAAAACCTAACCCTACATTAAAATCATAAACCTAAACCCAAAATCCTAAACAAAAATAAAATCCTAAAACCTAACCCTAAAACCCTTTTTCCGAAACCCTGATCCCTAAACACTAAAACCTAAAAGCTGAACCCTAAACCCAAAAACATATTCCCTATACCCTAATTTCAAAATACTAAACCCTAAAACTAAAAACCTAAACCCTAAATTAAAATCTTAAACCTAAACTCTAAATCCAAAACAAAAAATCGTAAAACCTAGCCCCAAAAACCTATATCTGAAACAATGATCACTAAACTCTAAAACCTAAAAGCTGAACCCTAAACCCAAAAACATATTCCTTATACCCCAATTTCAAAATCATAAACCCTAAACCTTAAAACCTAAACACTACATTAAAATCATAAATCTAAATCCTGAATCCTAAACAAAACCATCCTAAAACCTAACCCCCAATCCCTATATCCGAAACCCTAATCCCTAAACTCTAAAACCTAAACGCTGAACCCTTAACCCAAAAAAATATTCCCTATACCATAAATTAAAAATCCTAAACCATAAAACTTAATACCTAAACCCTACATTAAAATCATAAACATAAAACCAGAATTCGAAAGAAAAAAATCCTAAAACATAGCCCCAAAACCCTATATTCCAAATCCTGATCCCTAAACTCTAAAACCTAAAATCTGAACCCTAAACCCAAAAACATATTCCCTATACCCGTATTTCAATATCCTAAACCCTAAACCGTAAAACCAAAACCCTATATTAAAATCATAAACCTAATCCCTCAATCCTAAACAAAACATATCCTAAAAGCTTACCCCAACACCCTATATACGAAACCCTGATTCCTAAACTCTAAAACCTTAATGTTGGAACCTAAACCCAAAAACAAATTCCCTATACTCTAGTTTAAAAATTATAAACCCTAAATCTTAAAACCTAAACCCTACATTAAAATCATAAACCTGAACCCTGAATACTAAACAAAAAAATCCGAAAACCTAGCCCCAAAACCCTATATCCGAAAGTCTGATCCCTAAACTCTAAAACCTAAAAGCTGAAACCTAACACCAAAAAAATATTCCCTATACCGTAATTTAAAAATCCTAAATCCTAAATTATAAAACCTAAACCCTAAAATACAATCAAAAACCAAAACCCGGAGTCATAAACAAAAAAATCCTAAAACCTAGCCCCACAACCCTGCAGCTGAAACCCTAGTCCCTAGACTCTAAAACCTAAAAGCAGAACCCTAAGCACAAAAACATATTCCCCATACCCTAATTTCAAATTCCAAAACACTAAACCTTAAAACCTAAATCCAACATTTAAATCATAAACCTAAACCCCGAATCATAAAAAAAATCCTAAAACTTACCCGCAAAATCCTATATCCAAAATCCTGATCCCTAAAATCAAAAACCTTAAATCTGAACCCTAAACCAAAAAAATATTACCTATACCATAAATTCAAAATATTAAAACCTAAAACTTAAAACCTAAAACATCCATTAAAATCATAAACCTTAACCCTGAATCCTAAAGAAAAAATCCTAAAACATAGCGCCAAAACCCAATATCTGAAACCCTGATCCCTAAACTCCAAAACCTAAAATATGAACTCTAAAACAAAAAACATATTCCCTATACCCTAATTTCGTTATCCTAAACCCTAAACCTTAAAACCTAAACCCTACATTAAAATCATTAACCTAAACCCAAAATCCTAAACAAAAATAAAATCTCAAAACCTAGCCCCAAAACCCTATTTCCGTAACCCCGATCCCCAAACTCTAAAACCTAAAAGCTTAACCCTACACCCAAAAAATATTTAATATACTTTAATTTCAATATCCCAACCATAAATATTAAAACCTAAACCCTACATTAAAATATTAAACATAAAACGAGAATCCAAAAGAAATAAATCCTAAAACCTAGCCCTAAAACCCTATATCTGAAACCCTCATCCTTAAAATCTAAAATCTGAAATTTGAACCATAAACGCAAAAAAATATTCCCCATACCCTAATTTCAAAATCCTAAACCCGAACCCTTAAAAAAAATACCATTCATTAAAATTACAAACCTAAACCCTCAAACCTAAACAAAAAAATCCTAAAACCTAGCCCCAAAACCCTATATATAAAACTATGATCCCTAAACTCTAACACATAAAAGCTGAACACTACACCCAAAAAAATAGTTCATATACCATAATTTCAAAATCCTAAACCCTAAACATTAAAACCTAAACCCTACATTAAAATCATAAACCAAAACCTTGAATCCTAAACAAAAACATCCTAAAACCAAGCCCCCAAACCCTAAATTTAAAACCCTAATCCCCAAAATCTAAAACCTAAATGATGAAACATAAACCCAAAAACATATTTCCTATACCCTAAATTAAAAATTCTAAACCCTAAAACTTAAAACCTAAACCCTACATTAAAATATTAAACAAAAAACGAGAAATCTAAAGAAACAAATCCTAAAACATATCCCCAAAACCCTATCTCTGAAACCCTGATACCTAAACTCTAAAACCTAAAATCTGAACCATAAACCCAAAAAAATATTCCCTATACCATTACTTAAATATCCTAAAACCTAAACCTTAAAAACCAAACCCCAAATTAAAATCATAAACCTAAAACCAAAATCCTAACAGAAAAATCTTAAAACCTAGCCGCAAAAACCTATATACGAAACCCTGCTCCCTAAACTCTAAAACCCAAAATTTGAACAATAAACCCAAAAACATATTCCCTATACCCTAATTTCAAAATCATAAACCCTAACCCTTAAAATAAAAACCCTACATTGAAATCATAAACCTAAAATCTCAAACCTAAACAAAAACAAATCCTAAAACCTAGCCCCAAAACCCTATATCTAAAACTCTGATCCCCAAACTCTAAGACCTAAAAGCTAAACACTAAACCCAAAAAAATATTCCCTATACCATAATTTCAAAATTATAAACCCTAAACCTTAAAACCTAAACCCTACATTAAAATCATAAACCTAAACTCTGAATCCTAAACAAAACAAATCCTAAAACCTAGCCCCAAAACCCTGATCCCTAAACCCCAAAACCGAAAATATGAACTCTAAACCAAAAAAACTATTCCCTATACCCTAATTTCGTTATCCTAAACCCTAAACTTTAAAACCTAACCCTACATTAAAATCATAAACCTAAACCCAAAATCCTAAACAAAAATAAAATCCTAAAACCTAACCCTAAAACCCTTTTTCCGAAACACTGATCCCTAAACACTAAAACCTAAAATCTGAACCCTAAACCCAAAAACATATTCCCTATACCCTAAATTCAAAATCCTAAACCCTAAAACTAAAAACCTAATCCCTAAATTAAAATCATAAACCTAAACCCTAAATCCCAAACAAAAAATCCTAAAACCTAGCCCCAAAAACCTATATCTGAAACACTGATCACTAAACTCTAAAACCTAAAAGATGAACCCTAAACCCAAAAACATATTCCTTATACCCCAATTTCAAAATCATAAACCCTAAACCTTAAAACCTAAACACTACATTAAAATTATAAATCTAAATCCTTAATCCTAAACAAAAACATCCTAAAACCTAACCCCCAATCCCTAAATCCGAAACCCTAATCCCTAAACTCTAAAAACTAAACACTGAACCTTTAACCCAAAAAAATATTCCCTATACCGTAAATTAAAAATACTAAACCATAAAACTTAAAACCATAACCCTACATTAAAATCATAAACATAAAACCAGAATTTGAAAGAAAAAAATCCTAAAACATAGCCCAAAACCCTATATTCCAAAGCCTGATCCCTAAAGTCTAAAACCTAAAATCTGAACCCTAAACCCAAAAAAATATTCCCTATACCCTTATTTCAATATCCTAAACCCTAAACCGTAAAACCAAAACCCTATATTAAAATCATAAACCTAATCCCTCAATCCTAAACAAAACATATCCTAAAACCTTACCCCAAAACCCTATATACGAAACCCTGATTCCTAAACTCTAAAACCTTAATGTTGGAACCTAAACACAAAAACAAATTCCCTATACTCTAGTTTAAAAATTCTAAACCCTAAATCATAAAACCTAAACCCTACATTAAAATCATAAACCTGAACCCTGAATACTAAACAAAAAAAATCCGAAAACCTAGCCCCAAAACCCTATATCCGAAAGTCTTATCCCTAAACTCTAAAACGTAAAAGCTGAAACCTAAGACCAAAAAAATATTCCCTATACCCTAATTTAAAAATCCTAAACCCTAAATTATAAAACCTAAACCCTAAAATACAATCAAAAACCAAAACCCTGAGTCCTAAACAAAAAAATCCTAAAACCTAGCCCCACAACCCGACAACTGAAACCCTAATCCCTAAACTCTAAAACCTAAAAGCAGAACCCTAAGCAAAAAAACATATTCCCCATACCCTAATTCCAAATTACAAAAGACTAAACCTTAAAACCTAAATCCAACATTTAAATCATAAACCTAAACCCCGAATCATAAAAAAAAATCCTAAAACTTACCCGCAAAACCCTATATCCAAAATCCTGATCCCTAAAATATAAAACATTAAATACGAACCCTAAACCAAAAAAAATATTACCTATACCATAAATTCAAAATCTTAAAACCTAAAACTTAAAACCTAAAACATCCATCAAAATCATAAACCTTGACCTTGAATCCTAAAGAAAAAATTCTAAAACATAGCGCCAAAACCCAATATCTGAAACCCTGATCCCTAAACTCCAAAACCTAAAATATGAACTCTAAAACAAAATACATATTCCCTATACCCTAATTTCGTTATCCTAAACCCTAAACCTTAAAACCTAAACCCTACATTAAAATCATAAACCTAAACCAAAAATCCTAAACAAAAATAAAATCCCAAAACCTAGCCCCAAAACCCTATTTCCGTAACCACGATCCCCAAACTCTAAAACCTAAAAGATTAACCCTACACCCAAAAAATATTTAATATAATTTAATTTCAATATCCTAACCATAAAAATTAAAACCTAAACCCTACATTAAAATATTAAATATAAAACGAGAATCCAAAAGAAATAAATCCTAAAACCTAGCCCTAAAACCCTATATCTGAAACCCTCACCCTTAAAATCTAAAATCTGAAATTTGAACCATAAACCCAAAAAAATATTCCCCATACCCTAATTTCAAAATCCTAAACCTGAACCCTTAAAAAAAATACCATTCATTAAATTTACAAACCTAAACCCTCAAACCTAAACAAAAAAATCCTAAAACCTAGCCCCAAAACCCTATATATAAAACTATGATCCCTAAAATCTAATACATAAAAGCTGAACACTACACCCAAAAAAATAGTCCGTATACCATAATTTTAAAGTCCTAAACCCTAAACATTAAAACCTAAACCCTACATTAAAATCATAAACCAAAACCTTGAATCCTAAACAAAAACATCCTAAAACCGAGCCCCCAAACCCTAAATTTAAAACCCTAATTCCCAAACTCTAAAACCTAAATGATGAAACATAAACCCAAAAACATATTTCCAATACCCTAAATTAAAAATTCTAAACCCTAAAACTTAAAACCTAAACCCTACATTAAAATATTAAACAAAAAACGAGAATCCTAAAGAAACAAATCCTAAAACATATCCCCAAAACCTTATCTCTGAAACCCTGATACCTAAACTCTAAAACCTAAAATCTGAACCCTAAACCCAAAAAAATATACCCTATACCATTACTTAAATATCCTAAAACCTAAACCTTAAAAACCAAACCCTAAATTAAAATCATTAACCTAAAACCTAAATCCTAACAGAAAAATCTTAAAACCTAGCCGCAAAACCCTATATACGAAACCCTGATCCCTAAACTCTAAAACCCAAAATTTGAACCATAAACCCAAAAACATATTCCCTATACCCTAATTTCAAAATCATAAACCCTAACCCTTAAAATAAAAACCCTACATTCAAATCATAAACCTAAAATCTCAAACCTAAACAAAAAAAAATCCTAAAACCTAGCCCCAAAACCCTATATCTAAAACTCTGATCCCTAAACTCTAAGACCTAAAAGCTAAACACTAAACCCAAAAAATATTACCTATACCATAATTTAAAAATTATAAACCCTAAACCTTAAAAACTAAACCCTACATTAAAATCATAAACCTAAACTCTGAATCCTAAACAAAACAAATCCTAAAACCTAGCCCCAAAACCCTATATCTGAAACCCTGATCCCTAAACTCCAAAACCTAAAATATGAACTCTAAACCAAAAAAGATATTCCCTATACCCTAATTTCGTTATCCTAAACCCTAAACTTTAAAACCTAACCCTACATTAAAATCATAAACCTAAACCCAAAATCCTAAACAAAAATAAAATCCTAAAACCTAACCCTAAAACCCTTTTTCCGAAACCCTGATCCCTAAACACTAAAACCTAAAAGCTGAACCCTAAACCCAAAAACATATTCCCTATACCCTAATTTCAAAATACTAAACCCTAAAACTAAAAACCTAAACCCTAAATTAAAATCTTAAACCTAAACTCTAAATCCAAAACAAAAAATCGTAAAACCTAGCCCCAAAAACCTATATCTGAAACAATGATCACTAAACTCTAAAACCTAAAAGCTGAACCCTAAACCCAAAAACATATTCCTTATACCCCAATTTCAAAATCATAAACCCTAAACCTTAAAACCTAAACACTACATTAAAATCATAAATCTAAATCCTGAATCCTAAACAAAACCATCCTAAAACCTAACCCCCAATCCCTATATCCGAAACCCTAATCCCTAAACTCTAAAACCTAAACGCTGAACCCTTAACCCAAAAAAATATTCCCTATACCATAAATTAAAAATCCTAAACCATAAAACTTAATACCTAAACCCTACATTAAAATCATAAACATAAAACCAGAATTCGAAAGAAAAAAATCCTAAAACATAGCCCCAAAACCCTATATTCCAAATCCTGATCCCTAAACTCTAAAACCTAAAATCTGAACCCTAAACCCAAAAACATATTCCCTATACCCGTATTTCAATATCCTAAACCCTAAACCGTAAAACCAAAACCCTATATTAAAATCATAAACCTAATCCCTCAATCCTAAACAAAACATATCCTAAAAGCTTACCCCAACACCCTATATACGAAACCCTGATTCCTAAACTCTAAAACCTTAATGTTGGAACCTAAACCCAAAAACAAATTCCCTATACTCTAGTTTAAAAATTATAAACCCTAAATCTTAAAACCTAAACCCTACATTAAAATCATAAACCTGAACCCTGAATACTAAACAAAAAAATCCGAAAACCTAGCCCCAAAACCCTATATCCGAAAGTCTGATCCCTAAACTCTAAAACCTAAAAGCTGAAACCTAACACCAAAAAAATATTCCCTATACCGTAATTTAAAAATCCTAAATCCTAAATTATAAAACCTAAACCCTAAAATACAATCAAAAACCAAAACCCGGAGTCATAAACAAAAAAATCCTAAAACCTAGCCCCACAACCCTGCAGCTGAAACCCTAGTCCCTAGACTCTAAAACCTAAAAGCAGAACCCTAAGCACAAAAACATATTCCCCATACCCTAATTTCAAATTCCAAAACACTAAACCTTAAAACCTAAATCCAACATTTAAATCATAAACCTAAACCCCGAATCATAAAAAAAATCCTAAAACTTACCCGCAAAATCCTATATCCAAAATCCTGATCCCTAAAATCAAAAACCTTAAATCTGAACCCTAAACCAAAAAAATATTACCTATACCATAAATTCAAAATATTAAAACCTAAAACTTAAAACCTAAAACATCCATTAAAATCATAAACCTTAACCCTGAATCCTAAAGAAAAAATCCTAAAACATAGCGCCAAAACCCAATATCTGAAACCCTGATCCCTAAACTCCAAAACCTAAAATATGAACTCTAAAACAAAAAACATATTCCCTATACCCTAATTTCGTTATCCTAAACCCTAAACCTTAAAACCTAAACCCTACATTAAAATCATTAACCTAAACCCAAAATCCTAAACAAAAATAAAATCTCAAAACCTAGCCCCAAAACCCTATTTCCGTAACCCCGATCCCCAAACTCTAAAACCTAAAAGCTTAACCCTACACCCAAAAAATATTTAATATACTTTAATTTCAATATCCCAACCATAAATATTAAAACCTAAACCCTACATTAAAATATTAAACATAAAACGAGAATCCAAAAGAAATAAATCCTAAAACCTAGCCCTAAAACCCTATATCTGAAACCCTCATCCTTAAAATCTAAAATCTGAAATTTGAACCATAAACGCAAAAAAATATTCCCCATACCCTAATTTCAAAATCCTAAACCCGAACCCTTAAAAAAAATACCATTCATTAAAATTACAAACCTAAACCCTCAAACCTAAACAAAAAAATCCTAAAACCTAGCCCCAAAACCCTATATATAAAACTATGATCCCTAAACTCTAACACATAAAAGCTGAACACTACACCCAAAAAAATAGTTCATATACCATAATTTCAAAATCCTAAACCCTAAACATTAAAACCTAAACCCTACATTAAAATCATAAACCAAAACCTTGAATCCTAAACAAAAACATCCTAAAACCAAGCCCCCAAACCCTAAATTTAAAACCCTAATCCCCAAAATCTAAAACCTAAATGATGAAACATAAACCCAAAAACATATTTCCTATACCCTAAATTAAAAATTCTAAACCCTAAAACTTAAAACCTAAACCCTACATTAAAATATTAAACAAAAAACGAGAAATCTAAAGAAACAAATCCTAAAACATATCCCCAAAACCCTATCTCTGAAACCCTGATACCTAAACTCTAAAACCTAAAATCTGAACCATAAACCCAAAAAAATATTCCCTATACCATTACTTAAATATCCTAAAACCTAAACCTTAAAAACCAAACCCTAAATTAAAATCATAAACCTAAAACCAAAATCCTAACAGAAAAATCTTAAAACCTAGCCGCAAAAACCTATATACGAAACCCTGCTCCCTAAACTCTAAAACCCAAAATTTGAACAATAAACCCAAAAACATATTCCCTATACCCTAATTTCAAAATCATAAACCCTAACCCTTAAAATAAAAACCCTACATTGAAATCATAAACCTAAAATCTCAAACCTAAACAAAAACAAATCCTAAAACCTAGCCCCAAAACCCTATATCTAAAACTCTGATCCCCAAACTCTAAGACCTAAAAGCTAAACACTAAACCCAAAAAAATATTCCCTATACCATAATTTCAAAATTATAAACCCTAAACCTTAAAACCTAAACCCTACATTAAAATCATAAACCTAAACTCTGAATCCTAAACAAAACAAATCCTAAAACCTAGCCCCAAAACCCTGATCCCTAAACCCCAAAACCGAAAATATGAACTCTAAACCAAAAAAACTATTCCCTATACCCTAATTTCGTTATCCTAAACCCTAAACTTTAAAACCTAACCCTACATTAAAATCATAAACCTAAACCCAAAATCCTAAACAAAAATAAAATCCTAAAACCTAACCCTAAAACCCTTTTTCCGAAACACTGATCCCTAAACACTAAAACCTAAAATCTGAACCCTAAACCCAAAAACATATTCCCTATACCCTAAATTCAAAATCCTAAACCCTAAAACTAAAAACCTAATCCCTAAATTAAAATCATAAACCTAAACCCTAAATCCCAAACAAAAAATCCTAAAACCTAGCCCCAAAAACCTATATCTGAAACACTGATCACTAAACTCTAAAACCTAAAAGATGAACCCTAAACCCAAAAACATATTCCTTATACCCCAATTTCAAAATCATAAACCCTAAACCTTAAAACCTAAACACTACATTAAAATTATAAATCTAAATCCTTAATCCTAAACAAAAACATCCTAAAACCTAACCCCCAATCCCTAAATCCGAAACCCTAATCCCTAAACTCTAAAAACTAAACACTGAACCTTTAACCCAAAAAAATATTCCCTATACCGTAAATTAAAAATACTAAACCATAAAACTTAAAACCATAACCCTACATTAAAATCATAAACATAAAACCAGAATTTGAAAGAAAAAAATCCTAAAACATAGCCCAAAACCCTATATTCCAAAGCCTGATCCCTAAAGTCTAAAACCTAAAATCTGAACCCTAAACCCAAAAAAATATTCCCTATACCCTTATTTCAATATCCTAAACCCTAAACCGTAAAACCAAAACCCTATATTAAAATCATAAACCTAATCCCTCAATCCTAAACAAAACATATCCTAAAACCTTACCCCAAAACCCTATATACGAAACCCTGATTCCTAAACTCTAAAACCTTAATGTTGGAACCTAAACACAAAAACAAATTCCCTATACTCTAGTTTAAAAATTCTAAACCCTAAATCATAAAACCTAAACCCTACATTAAAATCATAAACCTGAACCCTGAATACTAAACAAAAAAAATCCGAAAACCTAGCCCCAAAACCCTATATCCGAAAGTCTTATCCCTAAACTCTAAAACGTAAAAGCTGAAACCTAAGACCAAAAAAATATTCCCTATACCCTAATTTAAAAATCCTAAACCCTAAATTATAAAACCTAAACCCTAAAATACAATCAAAAACCAAAACCCTGAGTCCTAAACAAAAAAATCCTAAAACCTAGCCCCACAACCCGACAACTGAAACCCTAATCCCTAAACTCTAAAACCTAAAAGCAGAACCCTAAGCAAAAAAACATATTCCCCATACCCTAATTCCAAATTACAAAAGACTAAACCTTAAAACCTAAATCCAACATTTAAATCATAAACCTAAACCCCGAATCATAAAAAAAAATCCTAAAACTTACCCGCAAAACCCTATATCCAAAATCCTGATCCCTAAAATATAAAACATTAAATACGAACCCTAAACCAAAAAAAATATTACCTATACCATAAATTCAAAATCTTAAAACCTAAAACTTAAAACCTAAAACATCCATCAAAATCATAAACCTTGACCTTGAATCCTAAAGAAAAAATTCTAAAACATAGCGCCAAAACCCAATATCTGAAACCCTGATCCCTAAACTCCAAAACCTAAAATATGAACTCTAAAACAAAATACATATTCCCTATACCCTAATTTCGTTATCCTAAACCCTAAACCTTAAAACCTAAACCCTACATTAAAATCATAAACCTAAACCAAAAATCCTAAACAAAAATAAAATCCCAAAACCTAGCCCCAAAACCCTATTTCCGTAACCACGATCCCCAAACTCTAAAACCTAAAAGATTAACCCTACACCCAAAAAATATTTAATATAATTTAATTTCAATATCCTAACCATAAAAATTAAAACCTAAACCCTACATTAAAATATTAAATATAAAACGAGAATCCAAAAGAAATAAATCCTAAAACCTAGCCCTAAAACCCTATATCTGAAACCCTCACCCTTAAAATCTAAAATCTGAAATTTGAACCATAAACCCAAAAAAATATTCCCCATACCCTAATTTCAAAATCCTAAACCTGAACCCTTAAAAAAAATACCATTCATTAAATTTACAAACCTAAACCCTCAAACCTAAACAAAAAAATCCTAAAACCTAGCCCCAAAACCCTATATATAAAACTATGATCCCTAAAATCTAATACATAAAAGCTGAACACTACACCCAAAAAAATAGTCCGTATACCATAATTTTAAAGTCCTAAACCCTAAACATTAAAACCTAAACCCTACATTAAAATCATAAACCAAAACCTTGAATCCTAAACAAAAACATCCTAAAACCGAGCCCCCAAACCCTAAATTTAAAACCCTAATTCCCAAACTCTAAAACCTAAATGATGAAACATAAACCCAAAAACATATTTCCAATACCCTAAATTAAAAATTCTAAACCCTAAAACTTAAAACCTAAACCCTACATTAAAATATTAAACAAAAAACGAGAATCCTAAAGAAACAAATCCTAAAACATATCCCCAAAACCTTATCTCTGAAACCCTGATACCTAAACTCTAAAACCTAAAATCTGAACCCTAAACCCAAAAAAATATACCCTATACCATTACTTAAATATCCTAAAACCTAAACCTTAAAAACCAAACCCTAAATTAAAATCATTAACCTAAAACCTAAATCCTAACAGAAAAATCTTAAAACCTAGCCGCAAAACCCTATATACGAAACCCTGATCCCTAAACTCTAAAACCCAAAATTTGAACCATAAACCCAAAAACATATTCCCTATACCCTAATTTCAAAATCATAAACCCTAACCCTTAAAATAAAAACCCTACATTCAAATCATAAACCTAAAATCTCAAACCTAAACAAAAAAAAATCCTAAAACCTAGCCCCAAAACCCTATATCTAAAACTCTGATCCCTAAACTCTAAGACCTAAAAGCTAAACACTAAACCCAAAAAATATTACCTATACCATAATTTAAAAATTATAAACCCTAAACCTTAAAAACTAAACCCTACATTAAAATCATAAACCTAAACTCTGAATCCTAAACAAAACAAATCCTAAAACCTAGCCCCAAAACCCTATATCTGAAACCCTGATCCCTAAACTCCAAAACCTAAAATATGAACTCTAAACCAAAAAAGATATTCCCTATACCCTAATTTCGTTATCCTAAACCCTAAACTTTAAAACCTAACCCTACATTAAAATCATAAACCTAAACCCAAAATCCTAAACAAAAATAAAATCCTAAAACCTAACCCTAAAACCCTTTTTCCGAAACCCTGATCCCTAAACACTAAAACCTAAAAGCTGAACCCTAAACCCAAAAACATATTCCCTATACCCTAATTTCAAAATACTAAACCCTAAAACTAAAAACCTAAACCCTAAATTAAAATCTTAAACCTAAACTCTAAATCCAAAACAAAAAATCGTAAAACCTAGCCCCAAAAACCTATATCTGAAACAATGATCACTAAACTCTAAAACCTAAAAGCTGAACCCTAAACCCAAAAACATATTCCTTATACCCCAATTTCAAAATCATAAACCCTAAACCTTAAAACCTAAACACTACATTAAAATCATAAATCTAAATCCTGAATCCTAAACAAAACCATCCTAAAACCTAACCCCCAATCCCTATATCCGAAACCCTAATCCCTAAACTCTAAAACCTAAACGCTGAACCCTTAACCCAAAAAAATATTCCCTATACCATAAATTAAAAATCCTAAACCATAAAACTTAATACCTAAACCCTACATTAAAATCATAAACATAAAACCAGAATTCGAAAGAAAAAAATCCTAAAACATAGCCCCAAAACCCTATATTCCAAATCCTGATCCCTAAACTCTAAAACCTAAAATCTGAACCCTAAACCCAAAAACATATTCCCTATACCCGTATTTCAATATCCTAAACCCTAAACCGTAAAACCAAAACCCTATATTAAAATCATAAACCTAATCCCTCAATCCTAAACAAAACATATCCTAAAAGCTTACCCCAACACCCTATATACGAAACCCTGATTCCTAAACTCTAAAACCTTAATGTTGGAACCTAAACCCAAAAACAAATTCCCTATACTCTAGTTTAAAAATTATAAACCCTAAATCTTAAAACCTAAACCCTACATTAAAATCATAAACCTGAACCCTGAATACTAAACAAAAAAATCCGAAAACCTAGCCCCAAAACCCTATATCCGAAAGTCTGATCCCTAAACTCTAAAACCTAAAAGCTGAAACCTAACACCAAAAAAATATTCCCTATACCGTAATTTAAAAATCCTAAATCCTAAATTATAAAACCTAAACCCTAAAATACAATCAAAAACCAAAACCCGGAGTCATAAACAAAAAAATCCTAAAACCTAGCCCCACAACCCTGCAGCTGAAACCCTAGTCCCTAGACTCTAAAACCTAAAAGCAGAACCCTAAGCACAAAAACATATTCCCCATACCCTAATTTCAAATTCCAAAACACTAAACCTTAAAACCTAAATCCAACATTTAAATCATAAACCTAAACCCCGAATCATAAAAAAAATCCTAAAACTTACCCGCAAAATCCTATATCCAAAATCCTGATCCCTAAAATCAAAAACCTTAAATCTGAACCCTAAACCAAAAAAATATTACCTATACCATAAATTCAAAATATTAAAACCTAAAACTTAAAACCTAAAACATCCATTAAAATCATAAACCTTAACCCTGAATCCTAAAGAAAAAATCCTAAAACATAGCGCCAAAACCCAATATCTGAAACCCTGATCCCTAAACTCCAAAACCTAAAATATGAACTCTAAAACAAAAAACATATTCCCTATACCCTAATTTCGTTATCCTAAACCCTAAACCTTAAAACCTAAACCCTACATTAAAATCATTAACCTAAACCCAAAATCCTAAACAAAAATAAAATCTCAAAACCTAGCCCCAAAACCCTATTTCCGTAACCCCGATCCCCAAACTCTAAAACCTAAAAGCTTAACCCTACACCCAAAAAATATTTAATATACTTTAATTTCAATATCCCAACCATAAATATTAAAACCTAAACCCTACATTAAAATATTAAACATAAAACGAGAATCCAAAAGAAATAAATCCTAAAACCTAGCCCTAAAACCCTATATCTGAAACCCTCATCCTTAAAATCTAAAATCTGAAATTTGAACCATAAACGCAAAAAAATATTCCCCATACCCTAATTTCAAAATCCTAAACCCGAACCCTTAAAAAAAATACCATTCATTAAAATTACAAACCTAAACCCTCAAACCTAAACAAAAAAATCCTAAAACCTAGCCCCAAAACCCTATATATAAAACTATGATCCCTAAACTCTAACACATAAAAGCTGAACACTACACCCAAAAAAATAGTTCATATACCATAATTTCAAAATCCTAAACCCTAAACATTAAAACCTAAACCCTACATTAAAATCATAAACCAAAACCTTGAATCCTAAACAAAAACATCCTAAAACCAAGCCCCCAAACCCTAAATTTAAAACCCTAATCCCCAAAATCTAAAACCTAAATGATGAAACATAAACCCAAAAACATATTTCCTATACCCTAAATTAAAAATTCTAAACCCTAAAACTTAAAACCTAAACCCTACATTAAAATATTAAACAAAAAACGAGAAATCTAAAGAAACAAATCCTAAAACATATCCCCAAAACCCTATCTCTGAAACCCTGATACCTAAACTCTAAAACCTAAAATCTGAACCATAAACCCAAAAAAATATTCCCTATACCATTACTTAAATATCCTAAAACCTAAACCTTAAAAACCAAACCCCAAATTAAAATCATAAACCTAAAACCAAAATCCTAACAGAAAAATCTTAAAACCTAGCCGCAAAAACCTATATACGAAACCCTGCTCCCTAAACTCTAAAACCCAAAATTTGAACAATAAACCCAAAAACATATTCCCTATACCCTAATTTCAAAATCATAAACCCTAACCCTTAAAATAAAAACCCTACATTGAAATCATAAACCTAAAATCTCAAACCTAAACAAAAACAAATCCTAAAACCTAGCCCCAAAACCCTATATCTAAAACTCTGATCCCCAAACTCTAAGACCTAAAAGCTAAACACTAAACCCAAAAAAATATTCCCTATACCATAATTTCAAAATTATAAACCCTAAACCTTAAAACCTAAACCCTACATTAAAATCATAAACCTAAACTCTGAATCCTAAACAAAACAAATCCTAAAACCTAGCCCCAAAACCCTGATCCCTAAACCCCAAAACCGAAAATATGAACTCTAAACCAAAAAAACTATTCCCTATACCCTAATTTCGTTATCCTAAACCCTAAACTTTAAAACCTAACCCTACATTAAAATCATAAACCTAAACCCAAAATCCTAAACAAAAATAAAATCCTAAAACCTAACCCTAAAACCCTTTTTCCGAAACACTGATCCCTAAACACTAAAACCTAAAATCTGAACCCTAAACCCAAAAACATATTCCCTATACCCTAAATTCAAAATCCTAAACCCTAAAACTAAAAACCTAATCCCTAAATTAAAATCATAAACCTAAACCCTAAATCCCAAACAAAAAATCCTAAAACCTAGCCCCAAAAACCTATATCTGAAACACTGATCACTAAACTCTAAAACCTAAAAGATGAACCCTAAACCCAAAAACATATTCCTTATACCCCAATTTCAAAATCATAAACCCTAAACCTTAAAACCTAAACACTACATTAAAATTATAAATCTAAATCCTTAATCCTAAACAAAAACATCCTAAAACCTAACCCC
The DNA here is from genome assembly GCA_963277665.1 of Viscum album. Lineage (NCBI taxonomy): Eukaryota > Viridiplantae > Streptophyta > Magnoliopsida > Santalales > Viscaceae > Viscum > Viscum album. The sequence goes on along the minus strand of CAUJRU010003390.1, from coordinate 4,345 downwards.
CAATCCCTAAATCCGAAACCCTAATCCCTAAACTCTAAAAACTAAACACTGAACCTTTAACCCAAAAAAATATTCCCTATACCGTAAATTAAAAATACTAAACCATAAAACTTAAAACCATAACCCTACATTAAAATCATAAACATAAAACCAGAATTTGAAAGAAAAAAATCCTAAAACATAGCCCAAAACCCTATATTCCAAAGCCTGATCCCTAAAGTCTAAAACCTAAAATCTGAACCCTAAACCCAAAAAAATATTCCCTATACCCTTATTTCAATATCCTAAACCCTAAACCGTAAAACCAAAACCCTATATTAAAATCATAAACCTAATCCCTCAATCCTAAACAAAACATATCCTAAAACCTTACCCCAAAACCCTATATACGAAACCCTGATTCCTAAACTCTAAAACCTTAATGTTGGAACCTAAACACAAAAACAAATTCCCTATACTCTAGTTTAAAAATTCTAAACCCTAAATCATAAAACCTAAACCCTACATTAAAATCATAAACCTGAACCCTGAATACTAAACAAAAAAAATCCGAAAACCTAGCCCCAAAACCCTATATCCGAAAGTCTTATCCCTAAACTCTAAAACGTAAAAGCTGAAACCTAAGACCAAAAAAATATTCCCTATACCCTAATTTAAAAATCCTAAACCCTAAATTATAAAACCTAAACCCTAAAATACAATCAAAAACCAAAACCCTGAGTCCTAAACAAAAAAATCCTAAAACCTAGCCCCACAACCCGACAACTGAAACCCTAATCCCTAAACTCTAAAACCTAAAAGCAGAACCCTAAGCAAAAAAACATATTCCCCATACCCTAATTCCAAATTACAAAAGACTAAACCTTAAAACCTAAATCCAACATTTAAATCATAAACCTAAACCCCGAATCATAAAAAAAAATCCTAAAACTTACCCGCAAAACCCTATATCCAAAATCCTGATCCCTAAAATATAAAACATTAAATACGAACCCTAAACCAAAAAAAATATTACCTATACCATAAATTCAAAATCTTAAAACCTAAAACTTAAAACCTAAAACATCCATCAAAATCATAAACCTTGACCTTGAATCCTAAAGAAAAAATTCTAAAACATAGCGCCAAAACCCAATATCTGAAACCCTGATCCCTAAACTCCAAAACCTAAAATATGAACTCTAAAACAAAATACATATTCCCTATACCCTAATTTCGTTATCCTAAACCCTAAACCTTAAAACCTAAACCCTACATTAAAATCATAAACCTAAACCAAAAATCCTAAACAAAAATAAAATCCCAAAACCTAGCCCCAAAACCCTATTTCCGTAACCACGATCCCCAAACTCTAAAACCTAAAAGATTAACCCTACACCCAAAAAATATTTAATATAATTTAATTTCAATATCCTAACCATAAAAATTAAAACCTAAACCCTACATTAAAATATTAAATATAAAACGAGAATCCAAAAGAAATAAATCCTAAAACCTAGCCCTAAAACCCTATATCTGAAACCCTCACCCTTAAAATCTAAAATCTGAAATTTGAACCATAAACCCAAAAAAATATTCCCCATACCCTAATTTCAAAATCCTAAACCTGAACCCTTAAAAAAAATACCATTCATTAAATTTACAAACCTAAACCCTCAAACCTAAACAAAAAAATCCTAAAACCTAGCCCCAAAACCCTATATATAAAACTATGATCCCTAAAATCTAATACATAAAAGCTGAACACTACACCCAAAAAAATAGTCCGTATACCATAATTTTAAAGTCCTAAACCCTAAACATTAAAACCTAAACCCTACATTAAAATCATAAACCAAAACCTTGAATCCTAAACAAAAACATCCTAAAACCGAGCCCCCAAACCCTAAATTTAAAACCCTAATTCCCAAACTCTAAAACCTAAATGATGAAACATAAACCCAAAAACATATTTCCAATACCCTAAATTAAAAATTCTAAACCCTAAAACTTAAAACCTAAACCCTACATTAAAATATTAAACAAAAAACGAGAATCCTAAAGAAACAAATCCTAAAACATATCCCCAAAACCTTATCTCTGAAACCCTGATACCTAAACTCTAAAACCTAAAATCTGAACCCTAAACCCAAAAAAATATACCCTATACCATTACTTAAATATCCTAAAACCTAAACCTTAAAAACCAAACCCTAAATTAAAATCATTAACCTAAAACCTAAATCCTAACAGAAAAATCTTAAAACCTAGCCGCAAAACCCTATATACGAAACCCTGATCCCTAAACTCTAAAACCCAAAATTTGAACCATAAACCCAAAAACATATTCCCTATACCCTAATTTCAAAATCATAAACCCTAACCCTTAAAATAAAAACCCTACATTCAAATCATAAACCTAAAATCTCAAACCTAAACAAAAAAAAATCCTAAAACCTAGCCCCAAAACCCTATATCTAAAACTCTGATCCCTAAACTCTAAGACCTAAAAGCTAAACACTAAACCCAAAAAATATTACCTATACCATAATTTAAAAATTATAAACCCTAAACCTTAAAAACTAAACCCTACATTAAAATCATAAACCTAAACTCTGAATCCTAAACAAAACAAATCCTAAAACCTAGCCCCAAAACCCTATATCTGAAACCCTGATCCCTAAACTCCAAAACCTAAAATATGAACTCTAAACCAAAAAAGATATTCCCTATACCCTAATTTCGTTATCCTAAACCCTAAACTTTAAAACCTAACCCTACATTAAAATCATAAACCTAAACCCAAAATCCTAAACAAAAATAAAATCCTAAAACCTAACCCTAAAACCCTTTTTCCGAAACCCTGATCCCTAAACACTAAAACCTAAAAGCTGAACCCTAAACCCAAAAACATATTCCCTATACCCTAATTTCAAAATACTAAACCCTAAAACTAAAAACCTAAACCCTAAATTAAAATCTTAAACCTAAACTCTAAATCCAAAACAAAAAATCGTAAAACCTAGCCCCAAAAACCTATATCTGAAACAATGATCACTAAACTCTAAAACCTAAAAGCTGAACCCTAAACCCAAAAACATATTCCTTATACCCCAATTTCAAAATCATAAACCCTAAACCTTAAAACCTAAACACTACATTAAAATCATAAATCTAAATCCTGAATCCTAAACAAAACCATCCTAAAACCTAACCCCCAATCCCTATATCCGAAACCCTAATCCCTAAACTCTAAAACCTAAACGCTGAACCCTTAACCCAAAAAAATATTCCCTATACCATAAATTAAAAATCCTAAACCATAAAACTTAATACCTAAACCCTACATTAAAATCATAAACATAAAACCAGAATTCGAAAGAAAAAAATCCTAAAACATAGCCCCAAAACCCTATATTCCAAATCCTGATCCCTAAACTCTAAAACCTAAAATCTGAACCCTAAACCCAAAAACATATTCCCTATACCCGTATTTCAATATCCTAAACCCTAAACCGTAAAACCAAAACCCTATATTAAAATCATAAACCTAATCCCTCAATCCTAAACAAAACATATCCTAAAAGCTTACCCCAACACCCTATATACGAAACCCTGATTCCTAAACTCTAAAACCTTAATGTTGGAACCTAAACCCAAAAACAAATTCCCTATACTCTAGTTTAAAAATTATAAACCCTAAATCTTAAAACCTAAACCCTACATTAAAATCATAAACCTGAACCCTGAATACTAAACAAAAAAATCCGAAAACCTAGCCCCAAAACCCTATATCCGAAAGTCTGATCCCTAAACTCTAAAACCTAAAAGCTGAAACCTAACACCAAAAAAATATTCCCTATACCGTAATTTAAAAATCCTAAATCCTAAATTATAAAACCTAAACCCTAAAATACAATCAAAAACCAAAACCCGGAGTCATAAACAAAAAAATCCTAAAACCTAGCCCCACAACCCTGCAGCTGAAACCCTAGTCCCTAGACTCTAAAACCTAAAAGCAGAACCCTAAGCACAAAAACATATTCCCCATACCCTAATTTCAAATTCCAAAACACTAAACCTTAAAACCTAAATCCAACATTTAAATCATAAACCTAAACCCCGAATCATAAAAAAAATCCTAAAACTTACCCGCAAAATCCTATATCCAAAATCCTGATCCCTAAAATCAAAAACCTTAAATCTGAACCCTAAACCAAAAAAATATTACCTATACCATAAATTCAAAATATTAAAACCTAAAACTTAAAACCTAAAACATCCATTAAAATCATAAACCTTAACCCTGAATCCTAAAGAAAAAATCCTAAAACATAGCGCCAAAACCCAATATCTGAAACCCTGA
>CAUJRU010003389.1:0-50037 GCA_963277665.1 Viscum album | reverse complement strand
TAATTATACTCTTGGGGAACAAACTGCCTGGACCCATAAGAGATCACTACTCATAAATTCATCAAGATGTCTCCCAATCCCATGTTTGAAGCATAAAATAACCCCTAAAACATTTCCCCTTTCTTAGGGAACTGAAGCACTAACTAACTTTCCCACTAGGTAGTTGAACACTGCCTGATACTACTCACTGCACACACAACAATCATGGTCATTTAAGGTTAATTATGTCAACGGGGATGCTACTGGATGGAAATCATGTAGAAACCATCAATAATATCCTGTGAGGCAAAAGATTATAAAAAAACTCTACCATGTTTTTGGGTGATTGTAACACCGCAAACTTCCACGGTACGCTTCACTTTGAATAATATAATATCTTGCGATGTACACAACTTCGATTCCTAACACACCACGACTAATCAAATGAGTAGTTATGAATAGTAATAAAATATTTTTGAAATTTTATAAGTTTTATTTTTCAAAATGGTCTTCATTTTTGGATTCTAAATATCAAAAGTTTATTAAGGTGAATTTTTGGTATTTTTCTAAAAAATTAAATTTTTGATGAATAGTGAAAACATTGCGTCGTTGCTTAAAACCAACTTTTTATTTAAATAATTAGTTATTTTAATTAAATTTATATTATGTAAAAATAGATACATAATACCTATATATGTTCAATGTAATTCATTGGAGTCATTTTATAATAATATTAGATATATAAAACTTTATTGAACTGTTTATCATCTTTTACCCACCTACTTGGTGCATTTGTGAATTTGCGTAAAACGTAATTTTATCGCTTCTGTGAACTGAATTTCAAAAATATATGAGATACAACTGACATCATTATGTAAAATGTGGTTCAATAATTTGAAAATTATTGTTGGTGAATAGCAACTTTTGACTTTTATTTACCACTGTTAAAAGTAAATAGGGTAATTAAACGTAAAAATGATTTTGTAATTACCCTACCACATGTCCTAATTCTATTAGATAAGTTTATATTTACCAAAATCAAAATTACTAATAAAATATGATCCTTTTGTACCACTTGGATTATATTAGAAAATTTATTATTATTTTCTTTAAAGAAGAGCTAAAAGTGTTAAATTCATTGTTAAATAACTAAACCATTTTTAATATAGGGTTATACATAAGATAAATTGAACTATAAATATTCATTAGAAATATAAAAATATTTCCTACATAATGGTATTTTATTTATAATTTTTAGATTTTAAATAAATAAATTTCTATATGACACAATGATGATGTAGTAATTACCTTATGAATGAATGATTAAAATAATTGATATTATAAATATGTAAATAAATGTAAATAGAGAATTATTATGAATTCTAAAAATATTATAGGTCAATATGACCTGTTATGGTTGATTAAATAAACTTTTTTTGAAGTGATAAATTTGTTGTAACATACACAAAAACAAAATACCAAATAGTGTCAAAATTGACATAAATTAGTTTTTAAAACAAAAAATATATTATTAATTAATATAATATTCGTAAAAATCTAAGGATCAACCAGAAGAATTAGATAAGGTTATATATATAAATAATGAACCACTTGGGGTTATTTTGTCTTTTTTATTGTAAGTTTATTAACCATTTATTATAATAATAAGATAATACACTTTAAAAGTTAAACAATATAACTATGAGTTAAATATTAAAGATAAGGTTAATATGGTGAAATAAAACTAACTAAATAATATTGGATGAGTGTTTTTCAACCTATATCCACCTTATCCTTAACATAAATCATTTTGGATCAATTATAAACTGAATGTGATTGTATAATAAAATAATATTTCAATCTTCTCCTAAAGTAACCCTCACCTCTCTTATAAAAGGGTACTTCCCCTTCTCTCAAAATCACATATCTAAAGCCATTTGGCTCAGCCAAACCCTACTAAAATATCCTCCCAACAACACTCACATCCACCAAGATTACTTACTTTGATTAGAAATCCATCCTATGGATCCCTTTTGATCAACTCAAAAGGAAACACCTGAAGAAGAGGTAATAATTTCACCACCTTTTTCAATGTTATTTTCTTCTTCCACTTCCTCTTTCTTTTTTTTTACATACCAAAATAATAAATCACATACCTTATACATATTGTGATGTTATTATAAATATGGTACAACCATATTCAATATTCTATCCATCCTATGAATGAAAAGTCACCATACGCGCGTACGTACAACCTACTGTCTCCACGTCGTGGTGTAGTTTGTAATTGAAACTCTTCATTATTTGGATGGGTATAATAATGAGTATAAAAGATGTAAAAAATAAATATAACCTATTAATTCTTCTTTATTTATTATATACCATGAAATTACATATGATCTCACCATCAATAGAATGATATTGTCACTCATGCGTACGTACGGATTGTTGTGTCCACGAACGCCATAAATTCTTTACCCATCATAACCATTCCAGGATAATTTTCATTTTATGATTAAAGATAATGTTTAAGAACTTAATATCTCTCTGGATATGAATAAAATACATCCTATCCATAAAAAATATGACTTACATAAAAATAAATATAAAGGAAAACGAACCAGTTAACACCCGAAACCATGATACTACTAAAATATTATTAACAAAGCAATATTAGAATATCATATATGATATCATATTTATGTATTTGGTTCTTGTATAATTTATTAATAATTATTTAACTATTATAAAGGTGTTTATCATACCCTCTACCAAGTAAAAATAAATGGTAAGGGTCAATTATTCAATATCTTCATTATCTGAGACTGTTTATACCTGAGTATCTAATGGGAACTCTTTATCATCCAATCCATTTTTCTTAAAATTATATTTCAAAGAAAATTAATATTTCTTAGATTATGTGTTAAAGCCATTTTTACCATTTTTGACTTTTTATAAAATGTTTTAAAAGGAATCTTTCTGTCACTTTCCAAATAAGGTACATTATGACCTTTTCAACAAATTGAGGTAAGATTGTTTTTTTAGGTTATACAGAGGGAGCGTCTGTTATCTTTCATTATAACACCCTCAAAGATTTCCTTGAAATACTATAATAATATTTTCAAAATAAATGTTTTCTTTTATAATTATGTGACTTTTAAATTATTTCAAAATAGAGAGAGATATCTCTCTCAAGTAGTTTTATTTCATCTATGTCAATATCCTTTGATGGATTTTACACGAGTTTGAAGTTGATTTATTATGATACAATCTTCCATATTGTATTTAAGGTTTTGGGAAATTATTGACTATGGATGTGGTATTTCAATACCATTCATTTTTTATTTTTAAATTATTAACATTTTGTAGGAAACTTTTAATACGAATGTTTAGGTTTTGTTTCAACCTTTTAATATGAGGAATGAATTGGACTTAATAAGTAACGGGTGGTGCCCGTTATTACTCCTCGATTCATCGGTAGGTCTAATGAGACAAACTAGTGTCTTGACACAAGGTCTTGACAAAATATTTTCTGTAGTCTTGGTATGAGGCCTTGACCATGTGGTTATGAATTATGGAATTATGTGTTCCATCATTATGAAATTGGATATTGATATTACATGTGATTATTCGACTAGTATAATATCCTTGTGAATAAGTAAATGGAATTTTTGGATTTATATTTTCCAAATTATGATGATGTTTAAATTTAAAAGGCTTTTGTTTTAGCCTTATAGATTTCTCTAAATGTTTGTGCTTATTTATGAAAGTTTCCTCTATATTGTTATCCTTACATAACACATGAGCTCACCCCTTTTTATGTTTTATTTTTCCAAGGATGTGAAGAAGTATATTATGACTAACCTATAAGGATAGTCTAAGGGATAAAAATGCTTTCAAAGGAGATAGTGTTGTGGTTCTTTTCATTTTATAATGTAATGTAAAAATTATGTATGTATCTATTACTTCCAAGGCTACTAAACTGATTGGTCTTTCCGGATTTGATCCCTTGTGATCATGCCAATGTTATGTAATAATTCAGTAACTCTGGGTATCTGGGTTAGGGAATTACAGTTTGTATCAGAGTAAGTTTTGTACGAGCCTTGAAAACTATATTTAGAAAAAACTCTGATAAGAGAAAATTACCCTAAGATAGACATTAAGGATTAGTATAAAAGTACTTCCTAGAATTTTGGTAATGTAGAGATTTTGTGAATTTTAAAATAAATAAATCAATGTATGGATACGAGTAGGTAGAGGCGGCTCCGGCACAAATGTACCTAGGAGTGAAAACTCTTACAATGATTTTTGGGAATGACTCGGGGTATCCTAGTACACAACAATGGGCCTTGCTGAACTCTTGGTTGTGACACTCTCTTGGGGATACGATTAGGATAATTCACATTTTCTTTATAAACTATTTTGAAGGATATATTAGTATATACCTCCTCAAAGAAAACATTTTTATTATTATGGATTATGTCCATAAACTATTCAATTTATGTTCAGTGTTTTACATGTTTGGAATTATGTATTGTGATTCATAAAATAATCTAGTATATGAAAATTTTTAGAAATGGATCCTAGTTGAAGGATTGGAAACCATATCAATGCACGTAATCCATATAGGGATTTCCCTCTAACTAAAGATAATTATAGTGGAGATGGTGATGAAACTAGGGCAGATCATCTTATCACCATACTGGGACAACTCACTCAGATTATGGATAATAACATTATATATATAGAGAACCCTAATCCACAACATGAAGAATCAATTTTAGACCGCTTTATGAGGAAAAAACCACCAACATTCAATGGGAGTACAAATCCCTATGTAGATGAGTAATGGATATGTTCCTTAGATAAAATATTTCATGCTTTCGGGAGTAGTGAAAGGGAAGAAGTTGTAATCACTGTTTATTGCCTCACAAGAGATGCATATCAATGGTGTTCATTAATTAAGAACAAAAAGGATGACGCAGAAGTATCAAATATGGAATGGAGGGAGTTTAAAGATCTTTTCTTAGAAATATACTTTTCTTGTGACTATCGAGCAGATATGGAAATACAATTTCCGAGTCTGAGGAAAAAGGAGGATGAGAATGTCGCAAAGTATGAGGCTAACATAAAAAGATTATCAAGGAATGCAACAGAATATATATGTAAACCATATAGTAATATTTATTTATTCTTTGATGGTTTAAAACCATATATCCATATAGCATTATTCTCACAATCCTACTCCTCGTAATAAGATATTGTTCCATGTGCTATCAAGACAGAAAAGGAATACTCTATGTCTTATAACTTTAAAGCAAAGAAAGAGAAGATGGGATCTAAGAAACAGTATGGAAATGAAAATAAGGAGAAGAATGGAAAAGATGAACTTCCATACTATGGTAAATGTGGGATGAAACACCCAGGGACTTTCCTGAACAAAAAGGGAGTCTGTTACAGGTGTGGTGAAAAAGGCCCCCATACACGTGATTACAATGGAAATAATGAGGCTATCAATGTTAAATGGTGAAATTGTATATAAATGGGGAATTATTCAAATGAATTTCCTAAGCGCCAAGTAAACTTACCTCAAAAAAGTCTTAGGGAGAAATCCAAGATTATGCGATCACTACTATTGAGGTTGAAGCTCTGAAAGACTTGGTGGAAGGTAATTAAATGGTTTCCTCATGTTTAGCCAATGATTTTAAATTATTTATCATCGCATTGTTTCATATCTTCCCAGTTTTCTAGGAATATTAGATATTTCCAATTTGATTTAACAAAGGAGTTGTCAGTCCAAAATTTTAACGGAAGTATCATTGCAACAAATTTTTGTGAATCAATTCCCATTAAGGTATATAATTGTTCTTTATCTACTAATGTCATAATCGTACCCATGATATAATTTGATATAATCTTTGGTAGGGATTGGATTTCATACCATGATGTGAAAATTTATTGTAAGAAGAAGGAGGTTAAAATTTCGATGATGATGAGGAATACCTTATCTTTTGAGCAGAAATGTCACCATCTAATTCTTGTATCAATCCACCCCTAGTAGCTCTAATAAATACAATTATTTGGGAGGAAGAGAATGAAATAACTATGTGTGAGGAAAATAATGTTCTAATAGAGTATGTACCTATTGTACAAGAATATATAGATGTCTTTCCAGAGGATTTACCTGGACATCCTCTGGAATGAGAAATTTAGTTTTCCATTGATTTAATTCCTAGTTCAAGGACCATATTGAAATCCCCTTATAGAATTTCCACTGTGGAATTAGTGGAACAAAAGAAACAACTAGAGTTATTGAGTAATAAATTATTTATTCACCCTATTGTTTCTCCATGGGGAGCCCCTGCTTTTTGTTAACACGAAAGATGGATCTATGACGTTGTGTATTGACTACAGGGAGATCAATGCTATAAAAATAAAGAAAAAGTATCTCATACCTTTCATTGATGATTTATTCAATCAACTTCATGGTGCTCAATATTTTTCAAAGATTGACCTTCAATCTTCATACCATCTTTTTTGTGTGAAGAATGAAGAGATTCTAAAGACAGCATTTTGTACCAGGTATGGGCATTATGAGTTTACAGTAATTTATTTTGGAATGACTATTGCACTATCTATTTTCATGGTAATAAGGAACAGATTGTTCAAGGAATATCTTGATAAATTTTTAGTGGTATTCATTGATGATATCTTGGTTTACTCCAAAACCTATAAAAATCATGAAAATCACTAGAGAACTATTCAGAAAACCCTCATAAGAATTGAATTATATGGGATGTTTAGAAAGTGTGAATTTTGGATTTAGGAAATTTCTTTTCATGGCCATATTGTCTCTAAGGATGGAGTCTCTATTTATCCTTCTAATAGAACTTCAATAACTGAATATTCAGAACCGTCGAGTATAACTAAGGTACGTAGTTTTATTGGTTTAGTAGGTTATTATCAGCTTTTCATCTAGAGTTTTGCCCGATTAGCTAACCCGTTAATCCAATCACGCGTAAAGGGGTAAAATTTGTTCGGAAAAAAGAGTGTGAAAAATGTTTTGAAGAACTTAATAGAAGATTAGTTAATGCTCCTATCTTTACTCTACCTTCAGGGAATGATGGGTTTGTTATTTATAGTGATGCATCAAAGAAAGGACTTGGTTGTGTCTTTATACAGAATGATAGATTTATTCCCTATGCATCACTACAACTAAAAATTCATGAACAAAATTATCCCACTAATGATCTTGAGTTAAGAAGCTGTAATCTTTACATTGAAGATATAGAGACACTATCTCTATGGTGAAATTTTTTTGATATATACTGATAATAAGAGTTTGAAGTATATTTTCTCACAGAAAGAACACAACATGAGGCAAAGATGATGGCCTGAACTACTCAAGGATTATGTTTTCCATATACACTACAACCGGGGGAAGGAAAATAAGGTAAAAGATGCTTTGAGAAGAAAGGATCCTAGATTTTGGAACAATATGAGAGTTGAAAGGGATCTTATGTTCATGGATATGGAAAAGATGGATATGGGAATAATCATTGATGGTGAAACATCAAAACTTTTTAAAATGTTTGCTAAACCATATTTACTAGAAAGGATAAATATTTCTCAAACTGATGATGAGGAGTTTCAAAAGAAAACTAAAGCTGTGAATGATAGGAGAATGATTGACTTCGTATGTGTAGATGGAATTTTGAAATTGGGGAAAAGACATTGTGTTCCTGATATAGATGATCTAAAAATAGATTTATTAGATGATTATCATAGCTCAAATTTATCAATACACCCTACTAGCACTAATATGTATAGGTATTTGAAAGGAAATTTTTTGTGGTACAACATGAAGAGGGATATTGCTGATTATGTGTCAAGATGTATGGTTAGTCAATAGGTTAATGCTGGAATACAACATCCTAGAGTAGTCATGCAACCTCTTCCCATACCTGAGTGGAAATGGGATGATATTACAATGGACATTGTCATGGGGATACCAAAGAATACTTGAAGGAATGATGCAATATGGGTCATTGTTGATCTTCTTACTAAGTTAGCTCATTTTCTTTTTGTAAAAGAAGATTTACCACTAGAACATTTAGCAGGACTATATATTAATGAAGTTGTAAGAAATCATGGAGTAACCCTATAGATTGTTTCTGATCATGATCCCCATTTTACATCATGATTCTGGAAATTTCTTCCAAAGGCCTTGAATACTAAACTTTGTTTGGGCACTACCTACCACCCTTGAACTGATGGAAAATCATAATGGACTATTCAAACCTTATAAGACATATTGAGATCATGATTACTTGACTTTCAAGGTATGTGGGATCCATATTTACCTCTGGTATAATTTCCTATAACAATAGCTTCTATTCAAGTATTCAGATGTCACCATATAAAGCATTATATGGAAAGAAATATTACACACCAACTTGATGGGATGATGTTGGTGAAAGAAAACTTGTATGCCCAGAACTTGTTGAGGAAACAATTGAAAAGTTGAAGGTTATCAAAACTCACATCCTCGATTCATTTTTTTTATTATTATTAAAAATACACATTAAGGAAAAGTGGGAACCATACACAGACCCTCCAAAATAAAGATAGAAATACATATTTCAAAATTCAGAATATCCGAAAAACACCAAAATCAACGTGCCTCGAACCATCTCCAGACACCCTGTTTTAAATTTCAAAACCACGTGCCATCATCAATTCCTCGAGCCATGAACCCACATTGAATGTTGTCAGGACCACTTCATCAACCATTGTGTTTCCACCATAATCACATCCTCACTTTCTCCAACACATCCCCACTGATCTCTCCAAACTTCACTGCCATCACCATCGCCTGACTTCAAGCCACACATCACCGAACCAGAAGACCTTTGCCAAGAAACACTCGTCACCGGAAAATCAGTCGATCCAACAGAAACAACACCAATCTGTTGTCACTGTTGAGGAAGCCATCGCCGTCTTCATACAGAACCTCATCATCCTCACTGTTTTTGCAGACATCGCACCACCAAGATCGATGCTGCAAACAACACAGCCATCCTACCATCTTGACACCGTCACAACTGTCATCCTGGTCTCATCACCAACACGAACTCAAACATTGATATCTCACCGACATCCCCCACCAAAATCAAAAAACTAAAAATGAGACGACCACCATCGAGGAAAATCCGAAGAAGTGAGGAACAGAAACGGAAATGAAACCCGAGAAACTATGGATAAAACCCTGAACGAAACCGGGGATGAAACAAAAAGGGGAAGACCCACGACCGCTATACCGATTGCCCAAAACCTCAAAATATCCATCATACCATATCCGATCTAGAGAGGAGAAATGGAATCTGAGGTCAGATCTCGGATGAGGCAACTGGGGAAGAACTTAATCGAGCAAAAAGAATCGACACCAGAAGCGCGTTGAATCCCAACGTCCGCCAAATCACAAAACCCAAAGCCTCTTGGTTACCACCCTGCCAGATCCAACTAGAAGATGCATAGAGAAAATAGAGGCTAGAGCAGGGTTAGGGTGTCTGAGGGAACCCGCAGTTCGAATGCCAGAAGGGAGAAAATAAAGGGAAGAGCACCGAAGAGCAACCCTAAAAGAGGATGAGGGGAGAAGATCAGGGGAGAGAAAGGGGAAGAGACAGAGGAGGAGAAACCCTAGGTGAAGGAACCCTATGCGATGGAGATGGAGGTGCGAGAGCACTGATGGACAGGGAATAATGGAGCCATTTATCCAAATGCACATCAATGAAGCTCAAATTAGGAAAAATATCTATGTTGATAACTAAAGGAAGGATTTGAAATCTCAATTAGGATATGATGTTTTATTGGAGGTATCTCCATGTGAGTGTGTTATAAAATTCGGTAAGAAGGGAAAATTAAGTCCCAACTACATCATACCTTTTGAAATTCTAGAATGAATTGGAGTTTTATCTTATCGTTTATAAATTCCTCGAAGTCTCTTCAATGTTCCTGATGTGTTCCATGTATCACTATTAAGAAAATAGATGTCTAACCCAATGCATGTACTCTTCTAATAAGAAATAGAACTGGAACCCGATCTGTCTTATTGTGAAGAGCCTGTGAAGATTCTTGATACCATAGAACATGTGTCGAGAAACTGGATGACTCATTTGGTTAATTTTCTAGGGAGAAACCATAAGATGGAAGAGGCAACATGTGAACCCAAGGAACTTATGATGAAGAACCTCCCGAATCTTTTTATGCTGTAAATTTATAGAAATTTTGAGGAGGAAATTATTTGAAGGGGAGAAGAATGTAACACCCCAAGCTTCCACTGTATGCTTCTCTTTGAATAATACAATAGATTGTGTTGTACACAAATTCAAGTTCTAACACACCACAACCAATCAAATTATTCGTTATGAATAGTAATACCCACTTTTTATAAAATTTTATAAATTTTATTTTTCAAAATTTACATCATTTTTGGATTCAGAATGTCAAAATTTTCTTAGGGTGAATTTTGGGTATTTTTCTAAAAATTTTCAATTTTTGGTGAAAACTGAAAAACATTGTGTTATTATTTAAAACCAATTTTTTATTTAAATAAATAATTATTTTATTTAAATTTATTTTACGTAAAAATTGATACATAATACATATATATGTTTAATTGAATTCATTGGAGTGTTTTTATAATAATATTAGATATATAAAATATTATTGAACTTTTAACCGTCTTTTACCCACCTTCAAGGCGCATTTGCAAATTTTCATAAAATGTAATTTTACTACTTCTTGTAATTGTATTTAGAAAATACGAGGGACACGGCTAACATCAGTAAGTAAAATTTGGTTCAATAAGATGAAAATAATTTTTTTAAATAGTAACTTTTGACTTTTATTTACCCTAGTTAAAAGTAAATAGGGTAATTAAGGGTAAACATGATATTATAATTACCCTAAAACATGTAATAATTCTATTAGAAAAGTGTATTTAGTCCAACATCAACCTTAGGAATACAATATTATCCTTTTTGTCCACTTGGATTGGATTAGAACATTTATAATTATTTTATTTAAAGACGAGTTAAAAGTGTTAAATTCAATGTTTAATAACTAAACCACTTTTAATATAGAGTTATAGCTAAGATAAGTTAGACTATATATATTCATTATAATTCTAAAAATATTTCCTACATAATGGTATTTTATTTATAATTTTTTGACATTAAATAATTAAATTTATTTATGACATAATGATGATTCAATAATTACC
Source organism: Viscum album (assembly GCA_963277665.1). Taxonomy (NCBI): domain Eukaryota; kingdom Viridiplantae; phylum Streptophyta; class Magnoliopsida; order Santalales; family Viscaceae; genus Viscum; species Viscum album. The sequence goes on along the minus strand of CAUJRU010003389.1, from coordinate 38,774 downwards.
ATATTAATGAAAGACTAAAATAATTTATATTATAAATATCCTAATAAATGTATATTCAGACTTCTGATTAATTCCAATAATTTTATTGGATAATATGACATGTTAGGGTGTATTAAATAAACTTTGTTTGAAGTGATAAAGATGATATGACTTCTACAAAAAAATACCAAATAATTTCAAAATAGACGTAAATGAGTTTTAAAAAAAAATACAATATTATTAATTTATATAATATTCCTAAAAATATAAGGTTCATCCAAAAGACTTAGATAATGTTAGGTATGTAAATAATTAACCACTTGGTATTCTCTTGGATTGTTATAGTAAGATTATTAACAATTTATTATAATGATACAAGAATACATGGTAAATGTCATAGTGTTTATCTAAGAGTTAAATCTAAAAGAATAGCTAATATGGTGACCTAAACCTTTATAAAACCTATTGTTTGAGGTGTTTCGACCCTTCCCTACCTTAGACTCGAAGTGAATCATTTTGGTTCCATTATTAACCAAATATAATTGTATAATAAAATAATATTTCAAGCTTTTCCTAAAGTGACCCTCACATGTCTTATAAAAGGGTACTTCTCCTTCTCTCAAAATCATATCTCCAAATCCATTTGGCTTGGCCAAACCCTGCTCAAATATTCTCCCAAATACTCCCAAATAGACCTATATGCCTTACATTGAGCATAAATCCAACCTAATTATCCCTTTTAATCAACACAAAAAGAAACACCCGAAGAAGAGGTAATAATTTCACCGTCTCTTTCAAAGTTCTTTTCTTCTTTTACATCCTATTTCTTTAGTTTTTCATACCAAAACAATATATCCAGTACCTTATAAATAATTTGATGTTATTATAAATATTTTACAACTACATTCATTATTCTATCCATTCTATGAATGAAAACTCACCATACATGCGTATGTACGGCTTATCATCTCCATGTCGTGGTGTAGTTTGTTATTCGTACACATATCTATTTGGATGGGTATAATAATGTGTATAAATGATGTAAATAATAAATATAGAATGTTAGTTTTTATTTATATATTATATAACATCCAATTACATATGATTTCACCATCAACAAAATGATATTGTCTATCGTGCGTATGTACGGATTACCATCTCCACGAATGCAATGAAATTCATTCTCCATCATAACCATTCAATGATAATTTTCATTTTTCAATTACAAATAATTTTAAAGAACATAATATCATTCTGGATATGAATTAATTACATCCTATATATAACAAACATGACATACATAAAAAACATATAAAGGAAAACGAATCAGTTAACACCTGAAACAATGATACTTCTAAAATATTATTAACAATGAAATATTAGAAGTTCATATATGATATCATATTTATGTATGTGGTTCTTGTATAATTTAATAAAAATGATTTAACTATTAAATAGGAGTTTAACATACCCTTGACCAAGGAAAAGTACAAGGTAAAGGTTAATTCTACAATCTCTTCATTATCTGAGGCCGTTTATACATGTGTATCTACTGGGACCTATTTATCATCCAAATCCTTGTTTCTTAAAAATGTATTTCAAAACATTTTTACTATTTCCTAGATTACGGGTTAAATTCATTTATACACTTTTTTCTGTTTTTATAAAATGTTTTAAAATGAATATTTTTGTCACTTTCCAAACAATGTATTTATGACATTTTTGACAAATTGAGGTAAGAGTGTTTTTTTAACTTATACAGTGGGTGGGGCTATTTTCCACCATTATAAAACCTTCTAAGCTTCCCTTACAATCTTATAAGAATATTTTCAAAATAAATGTGATTTTTTATAATTATGTGACTTTTAAAATATTTCAAAATAGAAATAGATATTTCTCTCAAATAGTTTTGATTTCATCTAATTTAACATCATTTGATGGATTTTAAACTTGGTTTAAGTTGATTTATTATGATTCAATATTCCATATTTTATTAATGTTTTTGGGTCATGTTTGACTGTGGATGTGTTATTTTTATATCATTCATGGTTTATGTTTAAATTATTAAAATTTTGTATGTTTGTTTTAATACAAATGTTTATGTTACATTTCAAAATTTTCAAATGAGGAATGCATTGGGCTTAGTAAGTAATGGGTGGAGCCCGCTTTAGCTTCTCGATGCATCAGTAGGTCTCATGAGACAAACTAGTGTCTTGGAACAAGGCTTTGGAAAAAATTTATTTGTATTCTTGGCACGAGGCTTTGACTATGTGGTTATGATGTCCGACATTATGCATTCCATCATTGTGAAATTGGATATTGATATTACATGTCATTATTTGACTAGTAGAATATCCATGTGAATAAGTAAATATCATTATTTGATTTATCATTTCCATATTATGATTAATATTAAGTTTAAAAGGCCTGTGTTTTAGTCTTATACATTGCCTTAAATGTTTATGATTATTTATGAAAGTTTTTTTCTATACTATGATCCTTACTGAGCACCTGAGCTCACCACTTTCTACATTTTATTTTTCCCACGATGCAAAGAATTATATTATTACTAACTAGTAGGGATAGTCTAAGGGGTATGAATATGTTCAAAGGAGTCAATTTTGTTGTTGTTTTTCATTATATAATGTAATGTAAAACATATGTAGGTATCTAGTACTTCCAATTCTACTAAACAGATTGGTATTTTGGGATTTGATCCCTTGTGATCATGCCCATGTTATCTAAAAATGCACCGACTCTAGGTAACTGGGGTCGGGGCGTTACAATGATTCCTAATAAACAACTACTTCATACTTTGATGGGTATAATACTACACCCTAATGTGACACCACATGCCCAAATAAATGAACCTCTCCAGTATAGAACAAACACTTGGTGAACATTCTATAGAGCTGTTGGTGTCAAAGAACCTACAAGAATGTTATGAGATGATCAATGTTATCCTCCTCTGACTTCGACTAGATTAAAATATTATTGATGAAAATGATGAAGAACTGATATAGGAACTCACCTTACACAAGTTTCATAAGACCCATGAACATAGCTTATGTCTTAATAACTCTAAAAGGCATGAACACAAACTTGAAGTGCCCATACATACACATGATGTCAGTTTTTGGGATATCCCATTACTACACCATCAACCAGTGATATCCAAAATGGAGATCGTTCTTTGAAAAACAAGTTGACCATATTAGATGTTTAAAATGATATTTTATCCTCATGAGGGGGAAATTTTTTTTGATAGTTACCTAATTCAAAAATTGGTAGCCTTTACAAGAACTCATACTACCATTCGCCATCGTGGAGAACAACACCAGATCACCCCATGATGATACAATGAGAAGAATAAAACCATACTTCATGACACCACCTATTTTAATTCTTAGCTCATGCAGCTCAGAAGGTTCCTTTCAATAAGGATCCATCAAAACTGGAGAAGCACTAGGCTTCAAATCTCTCAGAAAATCCACATCATGTTCTGGGGGTATCATTACCAACCCCTGGAGGATAATTCCCAAGAACTCCCAAATTATTCTAGTAACCTATACCATATCAGCAACCACCTATTCCACTGATAGATCAACCAATAAGGAATGAAGATGATCCACACACTGAATTCCCAGATAAAAACTCTGGTCATTAAGGAAAACCACATGTCGGGCATCTACATTCTAAAACAAAACTCCCCTCTGGACAGAGTTGATAACAGAATGCACAGAATACAAATAGTTGATGTTAAAAAGGAAATAATATGGTTTCATCTATATGAATAATATATCACCAATGGATTTATGTGATCCCATACTCAGTCTATATCTCCATCACACATCAAACTTTTCTGACCCTCCAACTATCATACTCTACACTAGGTTCACAAGAAGCCTCTCTATCTCTAGTCCCTGAGCATGGGCTAGAGCAGGTGCCACAATGGAGTGTAAAGCTCCTGAATCAAACAAATAACAAGAATAGGTACTAAACAAACTGATTATACCTATTATGATCTCTAAACCTAAAATAACTATCACCTCTACTATGTGCAACTGACCACGCCTAGCTCCCCTACCTCTCTGTTGATGACTACTGCCATGACCATGACCTGGCCGAGACCCCTAAACCTGAGGAGCCTCTTGAGGTTGACCTATACCTCCTATATCTCACCTTGATAGTGTAAAATCTTGTTTCCCTTACTACTAAAATGATCTCACTGAAAACTTCTAATGAGGCTGGCGGTGAACCTATCCACCTCCACCACACTGATCTCGAACAGCTGTAGCACAATGGTATTAAAGATGGCCACCAACTCCTAATAAGAAACACCTTGACGCGAATACCATGGGTAGGGCATGAGTACCAGAAGGTCAAAAAAATAAATCTTTAGGATGACTCCCTATTGGTCGAAACCTCAAAGGTCATAGAGCGTGAGACCTTCCACCGGTAACCCTACCTCTCGATGAACTTAGTGAGATCCCCTCTCACAATAGACACCCTCATAATTGCATTTGATCAATAACCTCTTCCATTTTTTGAACATCAATGTATGTTGGAAATGTAAAAGGAGTAACCGTGTACTAGATTGAAGGCTGAAGTTCTTCCATGATAATTAATGTATGAGACTTATCATTTGAAAAGAGATCTAGTGTAAAAAAAGGTGGTCATTTAATGTGATCCCAAGATCATGCACTGACATACTCAACAACTTAATGGAGATTAACTCCTTCATATTCCCAGACATCATGTTTGATGAAAAGAAGATTTTTTTAATTCTATATCATAGTCTAAACACAAAATGTCTACTTCATTTCTCTCCCATAGAAAAAGAATCCACCACTAACATGTAGCTCCTATCATATGAATGACTGCCAAGGGAACCCAGTAGTATACCGGAGCATAGATCAATTTTAACTCATTTAACTCATTTTTTATCAATTACTACATTCCCAAAATAGACCAATTCAAACAATAACACAAGTCATTATGATGCATGTACCCTTCAAAAGGTCTCTACACTATAATTTGTGTAGCCTGACTGTTTTGTTTGGTAGTCTCATATTCCTTGCATTGGATCAAGGTAGGGGGATAAAATCTCATGTCTTATTCGATATTCCCTAGAATATGTCATGCACTAAGATCACTTAACACTAATTCCCTACCAACTCATGCAATCCTCACTATGACTAACCCCAAAATTCATCATATCTCTCAACCATCAACTATGATACTATTTTTTCATGTCCCCCTCCCTCTAAAGATACCCATCCTTGGATGGAAATAATGAAAGGGAGATAATGACCCCGAGTCCTACCTCTAGTGGGCCCCAGGTTGGCGACTAGCACCAAGGGTATATAGATCTCACATTATGGAATTCATTTCCCATTTTTTAAACAACAATAAGAGATATGATGGATCACCCAAAAAACAAATCCATGACATATATAAAAGAAATCCAAAAACCATCCCACAAGTATGTTTTAAAATAGAACTACTTAAAGTAAGAAATTATCCAATTAAATACCAAAAGTAAAGATAAGAACAGACAAGGTATGTGCTAGTAATGTCCAGAATGGTCCATGAAGTCCTCCTGGAAACAAGTAGTTTTATATAAATATGGTGAGAATAAAGATATAATCGGTATGAAAAACAAATTCTCTCATGCACATGTGAAAGAAGCATGCCTATTCCCTTGTGTGAAGCCACAGAACCATGAAAAACCTTATATGTAAACTAACCATCCCAACCACACAAATTCATGCACACCAAATAAGAGAATTCAAGTAATTTAATATTTAATTAACATAGATGATAGGGTATACCACACCACTTCTCACAAATTATCTGCTCTTGCCTAAAAGAAAATGTCTTCACACTCCTATCTCTTCTAAAATTACCACGCCACAACCCACTTGCACAATCCTAGGTGAAAAACCATATCACATCCCATCCACAGACTACTATTACACAAAACACAACACATCCCACCCGCTGACACCTAGTCCATAAACCATACCACATCCCACCTACAGACAACTGGGCCAAAACCACAACCCATCCTGAAGACACCTAGGAAAGCATAACACATCTCATCCCAAAGACACTTGGGAAATCATAACACATATCATCCCAAATACACCTGAGAAATCATACCACATCACATCCAGTAGACACCTTAGAAATCACAACTCGCTTGCACACACCTAGGCCTCCCCAACCACAACCTACCCAAATAATCTTGAGCTATCACCTCTATGAGGAGGGAGTAAGGAAGAGTGGATGGCCATCCATCCATCATCTACCAAGGATTTTTGAAAAATACACCCTCCCCTATGACAATGGGGGTGTTCGTAAAATACTTCTCAACTAGGTTTTGTTGTATTTAGAAATCAGAAGGAAAATAAAATTATACACATATATAATACCGATAAATCAAGACCAAGCTTTCAGTTCTTGATCATACTACCGACTCACAACACCACCAATTTCACTGCTAATTATAAACACACAACACCATACAATAAGTCACCAAACCAATTAAAACTCAAAAACATCTCAATTAACTATATCCATTTTGTTAGAAAATCAAATCCCATCCAATCTAAACTTTATAAATTAACCATTCATTTATTCCATCACTACCTAGGAAACTTCTATTCACAATAAAAAACAAGCAACGAGGTTCTAAAAAGGTGAAGAACCTTGATAAACTAAAGGGACTTCACTTTTACTCTGTGTTTAACACCCATTCATGCTATGTCATATATCTATCTCTAGATATGAGGTGAAACTTTTTGCTTGGTTCTCATAGAGAAACATTGGGAGAATTACATATACCAAACACTAATGTCCTCCTTAGAACTAATCCTGCACAAGCCACGTACCAACATAACCAAACCCAAACTCACAACCCCAACTAGTAACACATTTTCATACAACTAGTTTCATAGAACTGATACACAACACTTCTCATACATTCCAAAATCAATCAATCTCTCACCCTAAGAATCCATTACACCACACAAGCCATCCCTGAAACATGAAATCAGGCTCACAACCAAACTATAACACAAACAAAATAATACTCACACATTACATCACTACTTATACCAAGGAAAAACATAAATTTACATATTTGACAAGGCATCCGATATTTAATTCCACTTGTTTAATTCAGGGGTTATCACAGAACTATTTCATCATGGGGCATCCATTCATTATCTGAATATAATTGATTAATACATTTTTATATAAAAGTGTCCAATAAAAGAAAATCAACATTAAATCTGTAATCTATTTAGTGTTCCGGGAAAGCCACCAACGTCCAATATTTCTAGTGGGGAGTTTATCATGTATAGTCACAATATCAAAATCATAATATGAAAACTTCAAGGGTATGAATATAAAATCCCTCTACTGCTTTAAATTTCATTTATAAAATTCTTATCTTTGATTAATTTAGAACAACAAAAATCACATGGTAAAAAAATGTACCCATCCCACATGATGTACAATTAAGAGAAATGAAGTAAAACCTACCTTTAAAGGGAAAAAGCAATCCTTACACAATAATAACCCATGAAACAGATCTATGATCACCTATCCCATATGATCTACATCTATTAGAGGATGTTGTGGAACCACCATACCAACAATAACTCAAGAGAATTTCATTTTTAACCATGGGAGATCATCTGTGATCAAATGGAAAGAAAAAACAAGAGGGGAAAGAGACCAAACCAGAACAATCTTCATGAATGGAGGAATAACGCACCTTAGATCAAGAATGGATCACTTCAGATAAAAGTGGGGAAGAAAGGAATAAATTTATTATGAAGTAGTCCTCAAAATGTTGAATAAGGGTAACTCGGTCGACTGAGGATGAGGAATGGTCTCTACATCCATAGGGTTTGACAATACAAGTGGCCAAAAAAATACTTAAATGTTATAGCAATGGGGTATTAAATGAAGTGTAATAATCTTTCATGCCCTGTAATTCCCCAAAGTTGAATTCCTCTGAAAAAACATTGCCTCTCAATTTATTTTAATTTTTAGACCCTGAAATATTCCACATCATGAAACCCTCTTCTATGAGGTGTAAAATGTATACACATCATGAAATCTCCATGAAAATCCATGAAACCAAGATTTACATCATCTAATTCAGTTACACAATGTGTGATTTTATTTCTTGTAGATTTTTTCAACTAAACATCTAAAAAATCTTGTGTTTCTCCTCTGAATGCATCTGACTACCAAAACCAACCATATAACGGATTGGGAAGCACAAAAAATTACACTGCAATTAGAGTTTTAGTATTTTATGCACCACTTACTCCCTTTACTTATCATTATCCCCCCATCATTAGCGCTATTTCAAAATTTATTTACACCTAATTTAACTCCAAAGGATGATTGTAAGAATTATAAAACCACCAAACATAGACTCATCCTCAACTAAAAGAAAAAAACTAATATTATATAGAAATTCTTATAGAGACTGATTTTTGTATTTTAAGGCTTAAAAATATTTCTATATATATTTCAAAATCTAGGAATTGAGATGGTGTGACATTTTGATGGGTTTTGTGCCCAAAATTAATTTTATAAAAATATTAAATAGTTTTTTACTGTACATGCATGATACCTCAATGAAAATGGGATAAAACATAAATGGAGGATCAGATTGAAAATCAGGGACCACGATTGTGTCCAAAACATGTTTTCTACCTTGGGAGTGAAATAAAATTGGTCGGAATGGGATGTTTGAATCTCTCACTCTTTGGAAGTTCATTAAGTGGATTAATTTAATTATTTTAAAAATTGAATAATTCGTTTAACCTAATCTAAAACATTTAAAAATATATTGTTATAGTGATTTTCTTAGAGTTGGCCTCACAGTCCTATAAGCTTTGGTTGAGTTCTCTCTTCCTCCTTTCTTTGAAGAATCATGATCGATCAACAATGAATCCATGGATAAACACAAATCAAAAAATGAAAAATACAATAGACCCCCCCCTTCTATATTGGCACATTCATTCTTTATGAAAGAGTGATCCAATCTGAGGTAGGAATCATTATATGTTGGTTACTGCCCCTTATAATAACATTATTGAGTATATCGCTCTTGTTTTTTCAAATTTCACCTAGTATTACAAATAACATGAGCCCATGTAATGGATTTCAATATTTTATTAATTCTTTTACTAAACCTGGGGATTTTTCTTGATCATTGTCCTAGAATTCTTGGATATTGGTGTTTAAATATTTTTTTTGGATTCATTTCTCCCTCGCTACCTCACAATTTTCATCAATAGAAATCTTGTGGTTCCCAGTTAGATGATTAACAGGAGGCAATGAGCATGATCGAGCCCCCAGATCCACTTTAGATCTATGAAATGACAATGTTTTGGTGAGGGAAGCATATATTTGGGATGATTGGGAGGATAGTATGATCGGCCTATTGATTAAACATCAAGATCATGATGAACGGAGACACATCGACGTGCGGAATGAATGGTGGTTTGAAAAATCATCACTATAATCTTTTTCCAGTGAGCAATGACTAGTAAGAATGATTAATAGTTAGATACAAAGATTTTGGAATAATTTAATGTGATATTTTTGGTAGATCGACCACATTCAAGGAACAACTTTAGATCTAGAGTTTCTATGAAAATCTCGATAATTCGCCGTGTTCTGGATGAAAAGTATAATGTGTTGCCTCTCTCAGTAGTGAGACTATATATACACGGAAGATAAGTATGACACGACAATTAAACTTCCCTCACATGATTTTTATTCTCTTCCTGGTGGGCTAGACTTTCTGGCCAACCACACAGACACGATGTCTGGTACACAAACACGGGTTATAGTACACAAACCCTTCAACTAAGACACAACCCAATTTTGTACTGCATGGACACATCATATAGTCCACCTACATGACTTTTAATAATACACGGACATGGTACCATGTAATTTCTAAGGGCACACATAGGTAGTGAAGTGGGACTACACACCCTGTGGCTCCGCTCACATGATATGTTCCCCTTGATCTCCTTTCAATTGACTTCGACCTTCAGTATCTATGTCATTTGAATTAATATTTTGTCCCATCATTAGCCAACCCTTGGTGTCTTTCATGAATAATATGATGGTTCCCTTAGTGGTGGATTTTGAATTATGATGTGAATTGTTCTTGGTTTGGAACACACTAGAGATTGGGTATTTTTGTTCCCTAGGAACCCTCTAGAGATTTCTTGGAATTACCCTCTAGAGGGATTCGGTATTTATGTTCCCTGGGAACCCTTTTTGGGTTTTAACATCAAGTAAGGATGGATAGTGGAGTTCATTAATGTATTCTATCAAGCATTACCTTTCATTGGGTCCGAGCAATAGAGTTTCTCGACGGATTCTTCCAGGAGTAACCATCCATCAATGATAGGAATTTGAGTTCCTAGATGGCCTTTTGGCTATCTAACCTCTAGTAAGGCTACGAAATTGACTTTCATTGTGGAATTTTCTAGCAATTCCCCTCTATTTGGGCTAGGAAGTGGAGTTCCCCAATGACCTTTCTAGAGCATTACACTCTAGCGGGGCTGGGTGGTGGAGTTTTTTGGTGACTTACAGAGTTCGAATCCCAAGTAATATAGGTGCATGGGATCCTTACCTAGATATTTTGGCCCATGGATTGTGTGTAACAATGATGAGAAGTGATTTCCATATCCTTGGACCCCTGAGGAAGAGGAACTATTTACCCACTAAGATGTGTTCTTGTGAGGTGACCAAAAACCATGTGGGAGAGTCAGTGCCACCCAAAGTTGATAGTATCAAGTTTTGGTGATTGAGTTACTTAGACTTGTGTGTTTAGGGAAGATTAATGGGATGATTGGCTTTGTTAATGGAATTTTGGAACTATTTTCGGAACATCTACATGGGCTAAGCTTGGAAATGGAGATCCACTTACTCTCTTGTTTGAGATTCTTTGGTTGGACATATATATATTATTTCTTATGGATTCAACCTTGGATTTAGATAATATTCTTCAAGTAGAGGCAAAGACGCATGGAGTATTCCACATAATTTCAATTTTTAGATTAATTGGGTTGGATGAGTCTACTCTCCTAATATAGGTTATGAAGGCTTAATGTGCAGTTCGTCTACTCACCATGTTTATCGCCTTATACCTGGATGAGCATACTTTCAATCTCTTATTGGGTTGAGCTGTACAATTTTAGTGTACCTTAGTCTATCGACATTATTCTGATTCACATGTATATCTAACTACCCCCTTCACCATTTTAGTACATTCTATTAGGTATTTATATACTCACCCCTATATGGGATTCACCCACATGTGTCTTGTCTTTTGCAAATAACGGGTAGTTTGACCCCGACATCAGAGAAACATAGAGATACTAGGTTCATGGACCATGTAAGATGGTCATATCTTGGGATACAGGAGTCAGCATCTTTCATCTGTTTGTTTTTTATAGTTATCTTAGGTTTGGAAATATTCCCTTCTAAGATTCCATTTTACCCCTTTACTTTTTAGAATACACTACCATTATTTTATACTATCTAAAGGTTCATGAATTCTTGGTTTACTTTATTGTAGTGTTTCATCTTTTCATCTATCCCTATGTACTTTCAAATTGAGTTGTTTATGTTCATGTGTAATTGTTTTTATGCAATGGATTCCTCGAGTTAGTTATGCATTTATCTCTAGTCGCCACCCATGGCCTATTAAGGTGGGTTTGGGGTAGTTGTCGCTTGATCCCTAGCATGGGTTAGGTTATGAAAGATTGGTATCAGATAAAGTTAATTCCTTCAGATATTGGTTAGATGATTCTCCTATAGATGATTTGGTTAGGTTTAGGTAAATAATTCCAAAGTTTCTCAAGTGTGTCTCTCAAAACAGGGAGTCCAATGATTTTACAGTCAGCCAATGTATCCATTCAGCATGTCCCTACATACCAGCTTGTCAAATTAGCATGCCAGGGAATTTTTTGTAGATATCTATGCACATGAATCGTATTAGATTGGGTCATTGAATGAACTTCTTGATTGAACTCCCCATTGATTGATCATATATATGTATATATATATATATATATTCTTATCTTACCACAATACTCCTAATTAACCTTTAATATGCCTCTGTGTAGAAAGAAATACTAGATAGTAGCTATAGTTCTTTATGACAACCCTATGAGTGAAGAGGCCCCTGTTCAGGGTCCATCCTATGAACCCCTCCCTCTAGGTGGGAAGGTAAAAACACCTCCAACTATTAATTAGAATATTATCCCAACAAAGTAGGCTAAGGATGGATGCATGCTTATAATACTCTAAAAGTTGCAGTGCTAGAGGGTGTTGTGGTTCTGAGGTGAGCTAGATCCTCTGGTAGTAGAGGATTCTCTAGATTCAGTGCCCTCTGTCTTCGGGGTCATTCGATCATCGATAGATCAGGTGGTGGAACTAGTAGCCAGCCTTTTCCACAGAGTAGTTCTGCACTTGTGGAGACTAGTTACGTAGATTAATAATGGTTTACCATTATCATGAGATGAATTCTAGTGAGCATTACATGAAGAGTACTACCACACTTTATTATACTCAATTCGGATCTAGTACCCTTATAGATTTAGTGGGGGTGATAGTGAAGAATTATGAGAGGAGGTTCACAGACCTAACACGCTACTCTCTTAACATGATCTGGGATGACTACTTCTGAGGTCAAATGATTGATTAGGGGATTCATAGAGAGATCCAGGACAATGGTTTTTATTTGTGTATCCCCACATATGCTGAGGTTATGGAGTGGGCACTGGTGAAAACTATATTTATTTTATAGGGGTGACACATTGTTGGTGCTGGTGCAGACATCATGGAGTTGAGTCACCAGTAACAACTAGAAGGGTCGAATCTATTGAATCTCAGAGTAGGATAACCTTTCCCGAGAAGGATCGAGAACGTATTCATATGGGGTTGAGGCTTCATACATGACTAGAGAATCCCAGGGTGGGGTGATTCTTTTTCTATGATGGGAAATGTCACATAGAATAGGACTTTCCAACCAGACGTGTTGTGCAGCCTAGGAATATAGCAGGTGGACCATCTTGGTAGAGGCAGTGACATGATCTGGGATCTCCCATGTGAGGATAGGGTGGACCCCATGGGGGAATGGCCACAGGATGATTATGAGGAGCTATATGTGGAGTATGATGTTATATGTTCCTTTCGCCACCACCATTAGGTGACCCATGTCATAATCATGGAGCTGGCGACTGAGGCCATAGACAACTGTAAGCTTTGGATGTCTATGATCCTAATGCACATGAGAAGATAGGAGGTATGATATGTTTTTATTCCTCCCTTGCCTCAATATTAGTACACATAAACTTTAATCATTATTTTATCTTGATACTCCAGGTGTGAGATCGGAAGCTCCCTATTGAAGTGCTATCACAACATCTTCATCTTGAGGTTCCTATATGGAAATATTCATCTATATCATTCATATTCTAGAACTACAAGCTATTAATTAGATGAGATAGGAAAACATGAGACATTTTGGTTATCATGAGAGAACCTTATGAAGTCATCTTGGGTATGTATTGTCTATCCATGGTCCAATCCCAGATCACATGTCACTATAGACTATTCATATTCCAACACACTGATGGGATGATATTCTCCTTCTCTTGCGATAGAGTTATCATGACAGGGCATGTTGTTTCTATGATTAGGAGGTTCCATCCCATCACCCATCTTTTGGGGAGTGTATACCTTAGCGCAAAAATATAATCATCTATATGGGTTCCCTCACCCATCAATGGTCTTATTTATATTATAATATCTATAAAGATGTTTCATATTCATTTCTCATTATATATTTATTTTTATCTAGTAATTTAATACATTATCTAAATAAAATTTCACAAGCATTGTTTTCCTTCAGGGTAGGATGAGAAAAAATAAATTCAATGTATTGAAGGAATAAAATAATGTGTTTTACATTGTAACCCCTTAAAAAATACAACCATTGAAATTTCATTACTCAAATGAAAATAGAGGTGGGTACTTTTCAATCATTAAAGATTCAAATTACCATATCACTTGAAAAAACTTATGATACCTCCTAATAACATTAATTAGGTGGGTAACCCCATTTTATTGTACAATATCTATATGATGCATGATATCTACTGGTTATTCCTTATAAGGGTGATAATGTTTTATTTGTAAAACATCATTTTGTAGTACATGTGATGGATCCAGTATATATCTCCTCAAAGATAATACATGGAATACACCATGTAGTTTTCAGAGTTTTGGTGGAATCCCTAAGCGATATACTATACTTTTTATGTCATCATGGATCTCAAAGGTTCCAATGTATCTAGGTCCCATCAATACCTTCTGCTAAAATATCTTAACATTATTCTATTGTGATGTTAAAACAAATACCTTATCTGAAAATATAAAATTTTAATATCACCAAATATTATCAACATAACACTTCTTTCAATTTTTAGTGCTTTATTATTACTAAATGGTTATAATTTTCTCAAAATATTGTTGACTATGATATGTTCCAAACTACTTATTCTCTATGAATTCATGTCAACACATTAGATTCATATACCACATCCCATATAGTGCCTTATATAGTTTCATTTTAATTCGATATTCGAAACACTTATTATATTTGAACTTGATCAATGGAGGATATTGGTCACAAATAATTTTGAAATCCATTGAACATTATCTCAGTATATATATTCTAGATTTTTAATGCACTTTTCAGATTAAGCATTAGTTTGAGGATGATAATATATGGTATAGATTAACTCTATATCCAATATATGTTGAATACATATTCAGAACATCAAGGTAAACCTAATATCTCCATTAGATACACTTGAAATTAGTACTCCATGTTTCTTTACCAGTTCCTTTATGTAAATATTTACAAGGTGATAAATAAAGAATTCTTCTCTAGGAGAATAGAAATGCACTGAAATTATAAGATGATAAAAAGTTTAAATAAAAATTATAATCATTGTAATTCTTGAGAAGTGATTTGTTGAAATACTTGATGATGTTCTATCATTTTAATACAAGTATAGGTAATGGTTTTATAGTTCCCATGGACTTATAATATTCATCCGTGAATTATTGGTAAACTATGAATTGATATTTTTACTATATAATATCCTTATTATTGGTGTCTCACTATATATAATCCTTGCGATATTTATACATGTTTATAGTCCCAGGATAGAAAAGGAATGTTAAAATATATGTATCATCTAAAAACTCCTTCAATTATAGTATTTAGGGGACATTTTTACAAATATTCAATCTTTTAATTCGATATTTATCAATGTTGAACTCTATAATATTCCTTAATATTCCTTTCCTTATTTTGTAACTTAATATCCTCCCTTTCAATCTCAATGATCTTCACATGTATTGATGGTTAAGAATTCACATGGGTAAGATTACATTTATCCCCCTCCCTTATGATTTCTAATTTCATTCATTTAACATTATTGATTATGGGATCTCTTTGAATCTTAATCATAAAAAAATAAACATGATCCTACTTAGATAATTATTCACCTTGTTTACTTTCTGAATGTGGTAATGTATTAAAGAATCATAGTCACTAGTGGATTATAACCATCTATTTCGTTACATATTTAACTCCTAAAATTTTAATATATACTTTAAACTCATTTTAAATATATATATATATATATCAATATTTTCAAAATACATATAATTATTCCATATGATTAATGAAAATATTATCACTAATAGCTCTAAATAATATGTCAAGTAATTTTTCTTAGGGATCACTAATTGACATGAGATGTAAACTACCTCTGTGATTAATAAGAAAACATTCCCATCCATTTTTTGATTCATTGTTGTATTTTAAAAACCCTTCTCTTCTATACTATAGTGTTTATAAATGTTTAATGGTCAATATTAAATTAAGATCCATGATTTTATATAAATATTTATTTTTCATAGGAGCAATAATCCCTTAAAAGTTATCTTGTTTGGTATGTTTGACAATCATGAGAAATTTCTCCTCCAAATAATTTTTTATTTTATTTTAAAAATTCACTTTTTGTTGAATGGAGAACCATAAAAAAAACTCCACATATCCCCAACCCATATCCCACTTTGACATTAACATACAACATACAAAATGAAGAGTTCAAAAAAAACATCACTGTAGGAAAACACTCCAAGCACTACCACATGCCGTCATCCATGATCACAAGCAGATCACTTCGAAATACCTAATTGCTGCCAAAAACCATTTCAAATTTTGAAAATCAAAACACTATCAGACCATCATCACACCACAGATGCCTGACCGCCTCAAAATGCAGAACACTGAAGACATAGTCTGTTACATCTTCATCGAGAACCTACCATCGAGGTCGTTATCGCTGTTGAGAGAATCACACACTATCGTCATCATCGTCACTATAAGCCACCACCAGAAACCATCATCGGTGCTATTGAGGACCCATCATTACTGCCATGAAACGTAGAAGAGACAATAGAACTAGAAAGATATGGCACAATTCGTGTTGCCTTGAACCTTCTGTCACTCCCCATACACATCCCAAAACATCCTTCACAATTGTCGCACCCTACCATCCTGGGATAGAGAAAAGAACTAGGAAGCCAGAGTAGAGAAGAGTGGTAAAAAAGGGGGCCAGAGAAAGCCGATAGAAGAAAAACCTAGATAAAATCCATGAAGCATGAACCACCATGGAGCGAGAAATGGGAGACCAGGGGATGAAACCCTATGAGAACCATGGTGAAGTAAGAAATAGATAACTGAGGTAGAAACACTAAAAGAATGATTAGCATCCTAGAATAGAAATAGGGAATGTGGGGCTCAAAACCTAAGAGAAACAAGAATTATGGGGAAACTGAGATTGAATCCCAAATACAAAACTCCGAAAAGGGAGAAGAGATTAACAGAGGCAATAGAATACAAGGGAATAAGCCACTAGACAGAGAAATCAGCGATGCCCCTACTTCTTACTGCCATAGTCCCAAACCCGTCTAATAAACAAACACATCCGACCAATATGGAGTCTAGTGAGTTGGGCCAGACCTGAAGAGTAGGGGTGGTAGAGGAGATAACATTACACCGTGAGAATAAAAGAGAAAAGAATACCCAGAAGGGGAGAATGACCTAGAAGAAGATAATGAGCAAGGAAGAAGAAATCCTTGAGGAGAAGGAGGAGGAAAGTCCCAACAACATCTGGGAGAACTCGAAACCCCAGAATAAAATGTGAAGCCGATAGTAGGAGAGCACGAGATGATAAGGAATAGGGAGAGGATGAGAGTAGAGGACAAGATCCAGGCATATGAGGCACTAGGAGAAAGGGATGAATCATGAGAAATTTCTCATAAAGTATTGATAATATCAATCTTATCCTAGAAAACAATGAACCATTTATACATTAATTCTTCAATTGCCTCTATATTTGAAGTATCCATTCATATACTCACACATACGATTATATGACCTAATAATGATACTTTAAATGGATAGTATTATTACTTTATAAATTTTTTATATAACATATCCTTTATTAAGTTCTCTAAAAACCCTTAAATAATCGTTTGGTACTTCATTTCCCTTGGAATATATAATGATATCATATATAAACACTACCATAATTTAATCATGGTAATATGTAATGACTATTTTCCTCAAATACAAGAACATAAATGGTCAAATTATAAGTCTGAAAGGCATCACTAAGAATCCAGAGTATCCATATCTGGAATAAATGGGTGACTTCATTCTATTTTCATCATTAATTGACAATATTGTGATTTATAGTCTATTATTTATAATAATTGAGACCCTCACAGTTGAAAAGAAAATTCATTGGTTTAGGTTAGAAGATTGTTGTAATTGATTTTTCTTTTCTAGGATCACAATTATCATTGAAAAGATGAATTGACCTATCCTTCATCATAAAAAGAGGTTTTTTTATCCTCATGGTGAACCACTTGGGTGTATACAACATTTTTTCGGATTCTCTTGTAGTTACTTTTTTAATTCATGTAATTCATTATGGGCCATTCTATAAGGGGTATTTGATATTAGAATATCATGAGGTATTATCATAACTAAAAAATAAACCTCATAATATAAAGGATGGTGAGTAAACTCCTTAGAATGTAAATGGACATATTCTAATGTATTTGGAATATCTTCAATATTGAGTTTCTTCCAAACCATTTCAGTTAAATAATCCTCATATTGAGTAATAAGTCTTATATATGTGAGGAAATTTATAGTGACCCAATCATTTTAAACATAACATTACTTTATTTTAAGAATAATTATTCATTAGAAAATAATCCAATGATCGTGATGCCTTGTGTCCTTGAAGACTAGGTACATCAAAGTGAAAACATGGGTATAAAAAACACATATTTATTTAATATTTATTAAGAGATCCTAACTTCCTTTGAGCCCTCACATATGAAAATGGTACCCTGGGGTGCACATGAATGAAGGGATGATCTAAAATCAATGTAAGGGAAAAGAATAGTAATAAAACATTAACACATGGGTTAGAAGGCATGGAATAATGAAAGTAAAAGGCATGGAACACATAGAATCATAACACATAAGCTTGGGTTCATATAAACAAGAATTCATGGTAATGTAGATGTAACATAAATCGTTAAATTAGTATGAGTCAAGGATCTTTTCTCATATATAAGCATTAGTCAAGGTTAACCTCCATTATCGTCGCACATGGTAGCACGAGTCAAGGCAAACCACCACGATTGTTGCACATAACGTCTCAGGAGACTAAACATTACCCAATGTATTGGAGCGCTATCTTTTCACAATAATATTAACATGTTCGTGAAAATTATTTCAACTTATAAAATCATACATAAAAATCATAAACATAGGGGAACCCATGGAATGAAATGGGCGTCATAATCATGTCATTAAGCATAATTAATGGAAATATCATAAACACGTCCATAAAAGAAAGTAATCCGAACATATATGGACATTAATAATGTAAAATAGGTATATATCATGCTATGGGATTTCAAAAATAAGTGAAAACATGTGAAAATATATTTAATAATTTTTATTATTTAAACATTTTAGTACAGTTTTAATGGAAACACTATCAATCATTTAAAATAGAAAACAGAATAATATTTAAAAAAATAGAATTTGTCCAAGAAGTATTTCCTAATAAATATATTAGTTTTATAAAAACAATTTTGGGTTAAAAAATATGGTAGATTTCAAATGAAATGGTGCACGGATTCAAGAAGTTCCCTTAAAATGGGTTTTCTTGTCGGGAAGTATTGAGGAGGGAATCACTTAAAAACATGTATATCCCCGAAAGAGAATGTTTAATGGATTTTGACAGAAGTGTTTGGAGAGTATACACATCATTAATAATATGTTCATAAATGTAATATATTACTTCATTTGGGTATAAATAAAGATAGAGTAACCCGATGGAATAAAGGAGGTTCAGCTAGAATCCCTTAAGGAATATCGGCATGGTATCAGGTATACATAAGAGCGACTAATGAGAGAGAAAAGGGGTTTGTCATATTTTATACATAATGAGGGAAGTATAGAGAATGAGTAAAATAATACCCCAAAATTAGGAATTATACATAAAATGACACAACATAGAGGAGATTCTTGAATAAATGTGAGAAAGAGACGATCCCTTCCTTAAGCATGATGGTGTTATTCACTTGATCTTAATTACCTTAATAATCAATTTAGGTACACTAATTAATAATAAAAAACTACACTATATATTATTTATTTATTATAACCTTATTATTTTCATTAGAATTATGTTCATTCATGTCTATTTTGATGAGTTCAGAGGTTCAATTTCATTGTTTTGGAGGGTTTACTTCCTTGGTTTTAATGACCAGATCACTTATATTAATGTTCGAATAACCATGTAGGATGAAAATGGTTTTCCATAATTGAATTTATATGAAATTATTGAACATAAATAATATTACATGGTTATAAAAAATTTTAGGTTACTTAGAGTGATATTGAATCATTATATAAAACATTAATGATAAATTCTTGGATTAATTTGGCAATTTTTCTCACAATTAACTTATTTTGTATTATTATTTTACATCATGTGTGAAAAGGGATTAAATAACATCACATAAGGTACAATAAATTTTTAATAGTCCAGTTCTACCCTAAAAATGGTTTCATTACAATAACTGATGATGGTAATATAAATTGATAACCTATCGTCCCTAAATGTGGTAAATTGACACATCTCTGATGGTGTTTATATTTCTTTATTATAAAAGGAGGTGAAAAGTGATATGATTATGAATTATCCCATTATAATAACAAAATTCTAGTACAATTATGGTATTATAGTTATCATACCATTTATAAGAGGATAGGTTAAGAAATAAAAGAGAACAAAGGATCTTGGAAAAAAATGAATGAAATGAAAAGAAGAAATTACCTATTTATTTAATCTTCCATGAGAGCCTCATAAATGGAAAGGATTTGGTCTTTTTAGGAGACCAAGGGCAACAAGACATGAGGGAGGATCTTAGGGATATATTTGGGTAGAATTTAAAGAAGGTAGAAGGCTTGATATGAGTGAATAGGAGAGGGGAGTGTGGGTGGTTTTTATAGTGGAGGGGAGGGGTTTTTCATAATTTTTTAATCATTTGTTTATCATTTTCCCATAAAATAATAAATAGTGATGATTCCATGAACAAAAAATGTAATAAGTTCTTGTTAATTTGAACTAAGGTTTCTTACATCACCCATGATGCTAGGAATAGTCCATTTAGATTATAATGTATATATATACGATAAATTACCATATTTCACTATTTATAAAATTATTGTATTTTAGAAAAAAAAATTCACTACAAATTTTTTTTATATAGAATAAATAATGGATTATTTTTTCCAAAATAATTTTCTGTATATGATTAATTTAATTTTTAATTAAATTCATAGTTTACTTGAAAAATATAGATTTTAAAACTATGACTATTTTTATAATTCATTCAAAAATTACATAAGGCCTTATAAAATTATCTTAAAACCATAATACATAAAATTTTTAACCTATGAACACATTTTTTGTAAATACATTTTATTCTAATTAACTATTTAATTGTAATCATTTATTTATGAAAAACAAAAATACCAGTACTTTTTCTATGCTCATATTATCACTTATAAGATGTATAAATATTATTTATACATTCATGGGTGAGGTTACTATTATTTTGGATGATTTAATATTCATAATGATCATATTACTATTCATAAGGGTTAAATTAATATCTATAAGGGTCAGTTACTATTCAAAAAACTTAAGTTTGTCTTATCAGATGCCAAACATCTTATTGATCGCAACTGTGTATGTTAGATTTTCTAAATTCAAATCACAAAAGTGAAAATATTATGTTTAAAGGTCACATATTAATTATTTGTTCATTGTTTTGTAATTTTAATTTATTATGTGATATAATTATAAGAAGGGAGTTTCCATTGATAAAAAATTGGTCATTACAGTATTCCCCCATTTGAAATTTCACCATTGAAATATCGTTTTACATTCCAATCCATAAAAAGGTGTGGTTACTTTTACTTCATTGCCTCCTCCTTTTCCAAGGTTACCTATTCATACTTATGGTTCTGCCACTATACTTTGACCATGTGAGTAGTCTTGTTATGTATAAATTTATCTCTATAATCCAATATCTTCACTAGCATCTCCTCATAAGAATGATCATTCACTAATAGTACCACCTCTGAAGATAGTACTAGTGAGGGGTATGGTATGTACTTTCATAAGAGGGATATATAAAAGGCATTTTGTACTTTGGATATGATCGATGGATGTTCTAGTCAATGGGCCACATCCCCGACAAGATAAAAAATATCAATGGGTTTGATGTACCTGGTACTTAACATTAGTTTCTTATAAAACCTCATGCCCTTATTCCTTGGAGATATGTGTAGAAATACCATGTCATCGAATTTGAACTCAAGGTCTTATCAACAATTGTCTATATAACTCTTTTGTTGATTATGGGCTTCCTTAATGTGTTGTGGAATGATTTTCACCTTCTCCATCATTTATTTGACAATTTCAGGTCCTATTAGCTTACACTCACTGAATTCGTCCCAATACCCTAGTGTTATGTACCTTTTCCATAAACATCTTTGTATGGTGCCATTCTGATGCTCTAGTGGAAGATATTATTATAGGAGAATTTGACCAGTGGAAGATGTTGGTCCCATCCTCCTGTGAAGTCCGTAAAACATGATATGAAAATATATTCTAGATTTTTAATAGTTCGCTCAAATTGGTTATCAGTTTGATGATGATAGGCCATACTGACGTTCAGTTCAGTTCTTAGAGCTTGTTGGAGACTTTTCCAGAAAATCACGATGAATACCGGATCTCTATCAGATATAATATAAATTGGTACTCCATTTATCCTTACCATCTATTGGATATATACCTGTTAAATTTTATCCAATGAGAAGTCCTATTAAATTGTGAAAAGGTGTGTTGTCTTTGTAAGATGATCCACAATGACCCATATAGCATTGTTTCCTAAGGATTTCCTTGGAAGTCCAGTTACAAAGTCCATAGTGATGTTCTCCCACATCAATGTTGGTATGGGTAGTGGTTTTATCATACCCTTATAATTTTTCCTTTCATCCTTCACTTTTTGACATACTAGGCACTTTTATGTATACTCAGCAATCTCTTTCTTCATATTTTCCCACCAAAAGTTCTCTCAGAGATCTCGATACAATTTTGTGCTCCCAAGGTGAATAGAGAAGTTTTATCTATGTGCATCATTCAAAATATCCTTCATTATATTTGGATATCATGGTACACATAATTTTAACCTATATCATTTAATTCCTTCCTCATCAATCATAAAATGATAGGATTTCATATTTTTAATGGATTCCCCCCTTTTCGGAATTTCTGTATCTTTTCCTTGAGAACCCTTTGTTTTCTCTATGAGGGATTGTTGAGAAATCATTTGATAAAGGATTTATGATGTTCCTCCCTTATTGATTCCCCATGTCCATCCCCTGAAAATCTAGGAAGATCAGATCCTTATCAGTTATCATCATTGATAAAGATGTAGGATTCATTCTACATAGAGTATTTACCACCATATTCGCCATACAGGGATAGTAGTGGATTGTGTAGTCATAATCTTTGATGATAACTATCCATATTCATTTTCTCATGTTAAGATCTTTTTGTGTGAATATATATTTGAGACTCTTGTGATCAATATATATCTCACACTTCTCCCCATAGAGATTGTGTTTCTAGATTTTTAAGGCGAATATCACATCCACCAACCTAAGAACATGTGTACGATAGTTTTTCTCATTGATTTTCAGCATCCTTGAGGTGTAGTCTATCACTTAATCATCATTTGAAAAAAAAAACCTAATAAATTCTTTAAAGAATCACTTTACACCATAAAGAGTTATCCACTTCTTTGGAGTGTGAGTACTAGCACAGTGATTAGCCTCTTTTTTAACTCCATAAATCAATATTCTCATTCCTAAGTCCAGACAAACATTAATCCCTTCTATGTAAACATGGTCATTGGGTTTGACAATCATGAATGTTTCTTCACAAAATCATTGATAATACTCTACTAGACCTAAAAAGCTTCGGATCTTCATTGTACATTTTGGCATGGGACACTTTTTAATCACCTTTATCTAGGAAGGGACCACAGAGATCCCTTTACTGGTGACAACATTCTCTAATAATGATTCATCCTTTATCCAGAACACACATTTATTATAGTTTTTTTTATAGATTCTCCCTTCGCAAATTCCTTCACACAGTACTCAAATTATTATCATGTTCCTCCTTACTCTTAGATTTATCAGAATATCATCAATAAATACTACCAAAAATTTGTCTAGGAAATCTCAAAAGAATATATTCATTAAATTCCTGTTAATTTTTGTACCATTAGTTATTAGGAAGGGAAACACTATGAACTTATAGTGTCTATACATCATTCTAATGGT
This sequence comes from Viscum album, assembly GCA_963277665.1. Taxonomy (NCBI): domain Eukaryota; kingdom Viridiplantae; phylum Streptophyta; class Magnoliopsida; order Santalales; family Viscaceae; genus Viscum; species Viscum album. The sequence goes on along the minus strand of CAUJRU010003389.1, from coordinate 14,635 downwards.
AGTCTTTGGAATATCTTCCTTCCTCACCCTTAATTAGTGAACTCCCGACTGATGGTCCACTTTAGAGAAATAACTGGCACCACGAAGCTTATCAAACAAGTCCTATATCTATGGTAGGGGATAATTTTTCATTATTGTGATATTATTAAGCTCACAATAATCCGTGCTAATGCTCATTGACCCATCCTTCTTCTGGATGAAGAGGACTAGCACACCCCATGGTGATGCACTCTGTTGTCAAAAACCCCTTCTCCAGATTCTCCTATAACTGCTTCTTTAGCTCATCCAGTTCTACGGTGGAAATTCTATAAGTTGTATTTGATATTGGAAGAGATCTTGGAATTTGTTAAATTGATAACTCAACCTATCGATTAGGAGTAAGACATAGAAAGACTTTAGGGAATACACAAGTGTAATCCCTCATGAAGGGAATGTCTTCAAGAATTATTCTCTCATTTGTCTAAATAATTTGAGATACACATGATTACTCCTAAAGAACTAATATCCATACTTGGGGAAATTATTTTAAAATATATTTAACTTTCTATTTACACTTGTAAATAATTTTAGGATTCTTTAAAATGTCAAGAGTTTTCTCCCTTTCTTGATAGTTAATGTTGGATTTGTTAAAAGATATCCAATCCATGCCCAAGATAGCGTCGAACTCCACTAAAGGATGTATGATGATATTTTATGGGAGGTTCATCCCAAAAACCATAACCAAGGATGAGTTAAAAACCATGGATGAAATAATTTCTATATAAGATGTTATCACAGTTACCTTATCCTTCAAATTTTGAGGTGGTGTTGGAATAGTTCTACTAAACTTACGAGATATTAAAGAATGTGGAGAATCATAATCAAATAGAATGTTCACTATTGTTGAATTAATAAAAAGCATACCTTTTCACCACATCATTTTTTGGATCCACCTCATCAGTGGTGACAACATTAGCCTTTCCATGTTTCCTTGGAGGTTTCTGTTTATTGTAGCTGACAACCCTCAGCTTATGACAATTGTTCACATAATACCCATGATTCTTGAAGTTATAACAATGCACAATAGTTTTAGTGTTGATATGATCCTTACTTTATTCTTCATCATTTGTGGGATTTTTCATATCTCTTTCCCATTTTTATCAAGATTTCCCAACTTTCCTCATTTGAAGTAATTCATCATTACCTTTAGATAGTTTCAAGGATGCTTCTTCCCCCAATTTTTACACATGGGATGAGCAGTATTTTTTCTACAATGGAATTTATTTGCAGAAATTCCCACATTAGATTCCATTTTTCTTTTCTTCTTTTTGGGACCATGAAAACACAAAGAGTCTCCAATCTCCATTTCAACCGTAAGGGAACAACAAAAAATCTACTCATAGTTGTCTGCATCTCGAATTGTCAATGCTTTTCATAGACATTGATTCAGTTTACTAAAGAAGAGATACACCTTGATTTTTGTGATCATGACAAAGCTAGAGGCATACCATGAAATCCTTGTAATGTTTTATTCATACACCCTGATTTTCTCTTCTTCCTTCTACTTGTGTCAGAGGAACTCTCTTTCTATCATGATATGAAGGGTTCATGAAAAATATTTATTGAAAACTATTTTCTTGAATTCCTCCCAATCCATGAAATCAATTTCCTCCTAAGGCGTTGTATACTTGATCAGGGTCCACCACTAATCAGATTCCCTATTAACATGATAGACCAAAAGAATGATTTTCTCTTCTATAGAGAACTAGAGAACTGAGAATATCATTTCAATGGAGTTAATACACTATTCCACGAGGAAGAGATCATGAGATTCACTAAACATGGGATTCATTTTCCACACGATGGATTCAACGACAACATGCTCTTTCTTTGGAGGAGGGCAGTGTTCCACATGATTCAAGTTATTATTCATAACATGATCCACCTGATCAAGTAATATCATGATGTTTTGAGAATCCATTCCTATCATATCAGGCATATAATTAGGGAAATCCTTATATACCCTATCAAATTTATTGTTGTCATGTGTTCTTCTATTTCCTTCCATTAACTATAAAATAGAAAGTATAATTAGAGGGCTTGAATACATAGATATTGAGCACCCAAAAAAGAAACTATATATATAAGAGAATAAACATGTAAAGGATAAGTATATCCTAACTTTTGATTATATATGTTTCAATCTACGTTATCCTTGATCTATTTCTTAACTTATATTTTTATGGGATTTTTTTCATTCACATTATAATTTTTTATACCAAGATCATAAATTTAACAAAGAATATCCTCAGGGAGTGTCAAACTAAGTGTGCGGACATGCCCGTTTTTGTGCACCAGTTTATGTTTGAGTCTAGCTGAAAGCGGTGTTTTTAGGTTTTACCCCCTATATACATCTGTGCCAAAGCCACCTCTACCTGTTTTTATCTAAACATGGATTTATTTTCTTGATAAACCAGTTACCCTACACTTATCAAAATTTAGGGGTGTTTTAATATACTTAGTCTCATCCTTAAGGTTATTACAAATGTTATCTATTCCTAATCTCCAAAAATAACTAGAGCATTATCTGATACCAACTATAGTGACCCTATCTTTTTACACATTACATTACATGATTTTAAGAATAATTATACATCAAGAATAAAACCAAGGATCATAAAGTATAGTGTTTTTGAATACTAGGAACATAAAATTGAGGACACGGGACGAAAATACAATTCTGTATGAAATCTTCATAATGATCTCCTAACTTCCATTATGACCTTACTTCTATAAAGGGAGCTGCATGGTTCACATGAATGAAGGGATGGCCTAAAATCCTATTAAGGGGAAAACATGGTAATAAAACATTAACACATGGGTTCGAATCCATGGAATAATATAAATAAAATTCATGGAAGACATTTAATGAAAATCACATAAACATGGGATCATATAAACATGAATTCATAGTAATGTGGACGCAACATAAATCCATACTTTTGCATGATTCAAGGATCGTTTGACATAGAGGAGCACATGTCATGGTTAACCACCAAGACCATTCCATATGGTAGCACGAGTCAAGGCCAACCGCCAAGACTGTTTTACATAACATCTAATGAGAATAAACATTACCCAATGAATTGGAGCTCTATCTCGGTGCAACCATCTTAATATGTTAATGAATATTATTTAAACATATAAGATCATACATGAACAATCATAAACATAGGGGCACCCATGAAAAGAAATGTGTATCATAATCATGTCATAAAGAATAATTAATGGGAATATCATAAAAGTGTCCATAAAAGAATGGAATTAGAACAAAAATGGACATTAATAAGGTAACATAATAATATATCATGGTATGTGATGTCAAACAGAAGTGATGACATGTGAAAAGAGTATTTAATAATTTTTAGTATTAAAAAATATTAGTATCATTTTAATTAAAACACTAACAAGCATATAAAATAGAAAAGGGAATAATATTTTCCACAAAACCCCAAGCGATCCAAGAAGGGTTTAATAATAAAAACACTAGTTTTAAATAAACATTGGTGCCTTAAAACATATGGTTTAGTTCACTTAAAATTGGGTATAGATTTGCGAAGTTCCCATAAAATGAGTTTTATTATTGGGAGTTATTGAGGAGGGAATCATTTAGAAACATGTATATCCCTATAATGTAATGATTAATGGATCTTGATACGTGATTTTGGAGATTATATACATAATTTTTAAGATTTACATTAATATAATAGATAACATCATTTGGGTAGAATGAAAGATAGAGCATGTTTGGGTAGAATCCTTTACCGAATATCGGCAAGGTATCAGGTGTACATAGGATGGATTAATGGGAGACAATAGGGGTTTATCATCTTTTATAAATACTGAGGGAAGTACGAGGATGGTGAAAAATCAAACCCCAACATTATTAATTATTTATAAAAGGAAAAAACATAGAGTATATTCTAAAATAAATGTGAGAATAGTGGATCCCTTAGCTTAATCTCGGTGGTGTTCTTCATTTGAATAACCTAAATAATAAAATTAGATTAATTAATTAATAAAATCAGAACCTAAAATACGTGTTATTGATTTATTATAACCTAATTAAGTTCATTAATGTCGTTTTTGATGAGTTAAGAGGTCCAATTTTATTGTTTTGGAGCGTTTTCTTCCATGGTTTTAATGATCGGTTCAATTATATTCATATTCGAATAAACAAGTGTGATAAAAAAAGGTTTTCTAGAATTCAAGTTGAATGAAATTATTGAACATCCATAAGATTAAATGGATATAAAATTCAATTTTTTTATTTGGAGTGAAGGTGAATCATTATATAAAACATTAATGATAAACTCTTAGATTAATTTGGAGATTGTTCCCACAATTAACTTATTTTGTATTATTATTTTACATCATGTGTGAAAAAGGATTAAAAAAACATATATAATGTTAGATAGATTTTTAATAGTCATTTTCAACCATAAAAATGGTTTCATGTCCATAATTTAATATTGTAATAGAAATTTATAACCCATCGTCCTTGAATGTGATAAATAAACACATCTTGAATGGTGTTTTTATTTCTTATATATTAGAGGAGGAGAAAAGAGATATAATAATTAATTATCCCATTAGAATAAAAATATTTCAGTAAATTTATGGTACTATTTTATTCATAACAGTTTTTTTGAGTAGAGGTTAGAAAAGAAAAGAGAACAAAGGAACACGAAAGGAAAATGAATGAAAAGAAAAGAAGAATTTACCTCTTGATTTAATCTTCCATGAGAGCCTCTTAAGGAGATATGATTTGGTCTTTTAAGGAGACCAAGGGATGATGAACATGGGGGAGGAGATTCAGGAGTGATTCGGGAAGAATTAAGTGAAGGAATAAGGCTTGATATTAGTAAATAAAAGAGGGGAGTGTCGGTGGTTTTTTATTGGAGGGGAGGAGGGTTTTATGAAATTTTTAATCATTAGTTTATTATTATTCCATAAGACAAGAAATAGTGATGATCACATGAATAAAAACAGTAATAAGTGTATTTAAATTCGAACTAAAGATTCTTACCTCACACATGATGCTAGGAATAGTCTATTTTACTTATAATGTATATATATATGGTAAATTGTTTTACTTCACTATTAAACAAAAATTCATGTACTTAAGAAAAATCTGAAAAATTCAAAATAACCACTTTTTGATGTGTAGAATGAAAAAATGAAATAATGTTTTTAAAAATAATTTTCTATGTTTTATTAATTTAATTTTTAAATGAAATCATAATTTACTTGAAAATACTGATTTTAAAACATTGAATGTTTTTAAAATACATTCAAAAATTCAATAAGGTCTCGTTAAATTATATTAAAACCAGGTGACATAAAAAAATTAATTTATGAACACCATTTAAGAAACTATATTTTATTATAAATTTATTAATAAACTGTAATTATTAATTTATGACTTACAAAAATACCAACACTTTTACTATGGTCATATTATCACTTATAAGATTCCTAAATTTAATTTATTCATTCATGGGGGATGTTACTATTCTTTTGGAAAATTTACTATTCATAAAGGTGATATTACTATTCATAAGGGTGACATGACTATTCATAAGGGTAACTTACTATTCACCAAAAATTATGTTTGTCTTATCAGACTCGATACATCTTACTGATCGCAACTGTGTGTGTTAGATTCTCGAAATTCAATTCACAAAAGTGATAATATTATGTTTCAAGGTCACATAGAACATAGTAGTTCATTGTGTGGTGATTTCATGGGATTATATGGAATAATTATAAAAAATTAGATTCTATTTATAACCCATTTGATCGTTACCTAATTTCTATAGGAAGCTCATAGTAAGGATTGTGTTGATTCCTAATCATGGGTTAAATTAGGATGTGCATTGTGATTTCCTTATCATAATAACTTATATAGACTCTATGTAGAGATATCGAATCCATGCCAAAAATCACATAAATTCAGAAGAAATGGTGAATAATAAGATTTATATAAAGCACAATTTAACAAACCTTAATTAAAGAGTAGTTGTATACCTTGGATGAAATAATCACCCAACTAGGTGTTTTTATTAATAATTCAATATCAATCTGTCAAGGTGGTGATTTAATGATTTTATAAAACATTCAAGATATGAATGATTGGATAGGCACAAGAATAAAATAATATTTTTATAGTTATTGAGTGGAAGGTAAATATAACATTGACAACTTAGTTTTTATGATCCACTTAAAGAGTTTCGATCAAATAATATTTCCAATTATCCCACAAATTTATTGGTTAATAATGGAAACTATACTGATTAAACCTTGTGATGATGAATTAGTTCACATAATATATAAAAACCTTACAATTGGTGAATTGAATAGTGGGTGATACGTTATGTGGAGCCTTCATATCATTCATTTTGTTTTTCTTCCTCTTCATATCTCATTATCATACATATGCATAATGAAATTATTTTCCACACATGAATCAATTTCATGTTCTTTTGGGGAAATTACCAAATAATTATTCCTATATTTTAAGCATGACATAAGATAAATCTTCTTTCCTCCATTGGTTTTATCATTTGAGTCTCTAAAATACTTAATTTTCCCCTTCTTATCCTCAAGAATATGATAATAGCGAGACACTGAAATTTTCATTTCCACCTTGAGACCATATTAAACTATTTCATTATTGCTTCTAAAGTAACTTATATAATTTTTTTCTGAGTCTTGATTTTAATCTACTAAATAAATAACCAATATTTGTTTTTGGATCAATCATAAAACAAAAGGCATAACTTGAGAGTCTCATGAATTTGGCTACATAGGTTTTAATGTGTACATCCTCCTTTTTTTATATCAAGGAATTATTTCTCCATTTCAATGTGAAGGTTTTCGGGAAAATATTTATTGAAAAATACTATCTTAAACACCTCCCAAAACATGGGGTCTATTTATACCTTTTTCATTTCATTCTTGTTGAAATTACACAATTTATTTTCTTCACCTTCTGAATGATAAACATCTCAAACTACATTTTCATCCTCACAATAATAATGAATATAAATCTTATCTATTGTGTTGGTCCATTTATTTTTTGTTTGTTGATTGAAATATCCACTAAATGAAGATGGTTTGGAGAGTTTTCCTTCCATGGTATTTTTGGATTTGGAAATGGTTATTTTTATTATATATATCTTGAGGTTGTTGGAAGAGCACTGTTATGAGATTTTATACTCTACCTACCATCCCGTTTATTTTATCATTAAAGAAAATATTACATTATTGATCACACGCATTGTTCAAGTGGTTCGTCATGGTCCCATCCATTGACTAACAATAAAATAATATAAGTGTTAGTATTACAAAATAATAACCCTATTATGAAATTATATGATAGTGAAAATCAATCCTAATATGCATTAAATTTTGACACCTTAATTTCATATCATGATATTTTTGGATTAACCAATAATAGTAATGGTAAAAACCTGGATCATTAATGTTTTATGCTATTATTTTTTCATAAAATAATCTATAAAATTAACTAAACCCAACATTAATTCTAATTAAACTGACACAACCACAACATATAAGCTTAATACCCCATTATACATGAATTTATATTACATCCCAATATAAATCACACCCATAACATATATTTTCTGTGTGTTTTAAAATTAGATACATGAATAACTTATTTTACATATCTATAAATGCTTTCCTATATTTTTACCACAATTGAACCCTTATATAAATAATTTTTAGGACACCATAAGGTGATGTTAAGGATGTGGGGGGTGGGGGTGAATTTCATTCCTTAAAAATATCATATTATAAAATATAATGTGGAATTCTATGGATATAGAATAAAAAATTAAACCATTAATGATAAGTGTAGTGTGTGAGTAAAATGAGTAAGAAGAAAACTAAATATATAGAACAACAATGATAAATAGTATTCACCAAATCCTAACTTTTGGTTACAATGATAATCTTATTATAGACATTCCATTCTCCAAACTAAGGTAAAACCAACAATAAAACATTTTTACACATGAGGCATATCCCAAAACAACGTGACATTTTATAGGGACAAGGCCTAAGCTATGTGATCCTGGTATTTTATCATGTTTTCAATACTAGTACAATTCCTTCTGATTAATGGAAAAACTATGTTTGAGTCATGTTATAAATAGATAGAAAATATGCGATAAAGATGATATCAGCCCATATAAAAAAGAAATAGATAATCCAATGAAATATGAAAAAATGTTATTGGTGTAAAAATAAGAATCTTATGATCTTTAAAAACAACATAACATTGTAGAATCAGTGAACCAACACAACCTCAATAATTTAATGTAATAGTTTTTAAACTATATACCATAGGAATATTGTAGAACTTTAGTAAAAATAGAATCTCGTATACTATTTTATTTTATCGGCTTCAGGTTTTAAGAAGAATTGTCAATGTACTAATTCCTTTATCACTATATTTATAATCATTATTAAAAAGGGTGTATTATAAATCATCTTATCATCCTACATTGGATAATATATTATAATTAATGAAATATTATTATGACTTATATTTAATGATTAATGTGTAATGTGATAAAATAATTCTTACATTATTTCAGAATTAAATTATTTAAAAAATAAATCAAATACCGTCACTATATATTATTTTCAGATCCATTATTTATTTATTTTTAATAAAACTACTTTGGGTTGAGTGGGAAAGGCAAACGTTGCATCTTTGAAAACAAAAGAAAAGCTATATAATGAAAGACGCTTCTGATATTTAAAAAAAATGAGTAAGATTTTTATAATAAAATAAACACCTTGCGTATGATGTTTATAAATTATAAAAATATAAAAAAACATCAATACCTAAGAAAAGATAATTCTTATCTAATTCAAATATCAATAAAAACATTAAGTATTATAATTTCATTCGAAATATATTTATATCTATTGTAATTTTTCAAACAGAAGAAATATGTAATATGTTTATACGTATAGATATGTCTCAAACTCAATTGGTAATAAGCTTAAGAACCGCACACAATATAAATTTCAATTTGACATGTACTGTATAACAAATTTATCTTTTTGAAGATGAAAACTTTTCAATGCCTAATATAATCCTAACATAAAATATATATGTGTAAAAAAATTATTTTGTAAAAAATATTGTGCATAATATATTTAAAACCATTAAATAAATATTTACGTTTTTCTACTTTTTACAATTTTGATGCATAAAATATTTATCACATGTTAAAGCATATATAATATAATTTACTTGAAAAAAAACAAAATGTTTTTAAACAATTTAATAGCTTCAAATAGAAAATCCTAAAATAACTTTCACATAGAATTAATAGAAGAATAAGAACAATAAAAATCGGAATAATTAACAACATAACACTATGAATAAATAAGGGTTTAGTGGAAGTTTCTTCAAACCTCCATGAAATCCTGTGTCACCAATCATTTAGAAATTATTTTTAAAAACTGGGAGAATCATTTTGTCAAAGTTTTTTATTTTTTAAATTTTTTTATTGTTATTTATTATTTATTATTTATTTATTTATCTTATCAATCATGTTTCATGCATGCATATTTCTTGTCTACCATGAGAAAATTCAATATATATATATATATATTGGGTGAGATTTGAACTCTTTATCTCTTGGTTATTCTACAAAGACATTACCACTACATAAAGTTATCCATGTTTTGAATAATCATAATTTAATATACTCATATATATACATATAAATATATATATAAATACATATATATAAATTATATTATTAAAGAAAAATAATTAAAAAATAATACATTTCAAATATAAACAAAATGAATAAATAATAAATAATAAATAATAAATATTATTTAATAAATATATAATAAATGAAAAAAAATGATTATTAAATAAATAATAAAAATTAACAAAATAAATATTAAATATTAAATATTAAATATTAAATAAATATTAAATAAATTAAAAATAAATAAATAATATGTTATAATATATAATATATAATATATAATATATAAATGATAAAAAATAATTACATAATAATTACATAATAATTTAATAATTAAAAATATATCTATATATAATAAATAGGTAATAAATATAAAATAAATTAATATTAAATATTAAATATTAAATATTAAATATCAAAAAATAAAAAATAAAAAATAAATAAAAACTATTAAATAGTAAATCATAAATAATAAATAATAAATATATATATAATCACAAATGAATTTATTTATATACATTTATATATATCTTATAAAATTGTATTAATTTAAAAAAATGAGCACAAATGTATGAAAATATCGGTCCATTATCGCACACACACCAACAAACATAAAAAATATAAATATAAATATGAAAATCATATATTTTAATATAATTTATTTATATTAATATTCATTCATATATACTAATATCTAAAAATATATATAATTATAATAAAATTTACATAAAAATATATAAACACACATTCATATTACATAAATATATATTATTATGCACATATATAATTTTAGATTTGTATAAATATATATGTATATATATAAAAACACAAGTATATATATATACCCACAAAATATATAAAATTATATAAACATAAATAAAAATAAATATTTATGAAGGTATATATATATTTAACATTAAATAAAAATATGCATAAATACATAAAAATATATATAAATATATACAGTTATATATAATATTTAAAAAAATATTGATAAATTTATATAAATCATACATAAATATACATAAATATATTAAAATAAATATATATAAATAATAAATCACCAAAATAGGAAAAACCACAATAATTACAAGACAATAAAATAATTTGGAATATTAATCTTGGGGATAAAATCTTGGGCGGGCCTTCAAGAATATGAATACACACTTAATTGAAGCTGAAGTCACATAGAATTTTTGAAAATCACAGTATTTGAACAACAATCTCAATTTTGGAGGAAATCTATGCCATTTTTTACCTTTAAAAAATAGTGATTAGGGAACCCAAATAAAATATGGAAAAATCTATTCGTTGGATTCAATTTGACATCTCCCAGAGCCTATACATACACCTATATCAATATTTATGGTTTTTGGAAGTGGATATTTGATTTTCAACTTCTAATTATAAATCATTACATGTGTAAGAGACTTTATTTTTCTAAAAAATTACTTAGTTATTTTTTTGATTTATATGGGAGATTGGGGATATTTTTTAGTACTATTTTTGAATGGAGAAGGAGTTTGGCTAGTTTTCTAGTTCTCCCTGCCATGAGGATTAGATTACGGTCTAAGGGTTGTCTCATTACCTCAAGATTTATGTCATGGATTGAAGAATATGCCATGAGATTTATAGTTTTATCTATTAATGGGAGGAGGGTCCTCCTCTTTATTGATTGGATTATATTGATAGGGGTGTTGGAGATGGAATGTCTACTGGTTTTGTGTGGTTATGAATTTGTTGGAAGAGGGTAATTCTTTTTTTTGCTATGTTTGGACTTACCCTATTATAAAAAATCCTCTTATATCAATGTTACCTATACCTAAAATTTTCTTACATCATGATTTTAGGTGTTATTCAATAATTTATTTGAGTATGGGTTCCTTGTTTATAACTCTATAGGTGTAACACCCTAATTTTTTTTCCAAATATTTCTTTTTAATTAAAAAAATTTATTGATATTTTTTATTTCATGCTACACTAAAAATTGTATCTTATTAACACACAATATTTGACATTAGTTATATGAAAAAAACATGTTATAATTCACTAAACACAATTTAAAGTCTAACATGCTTTACGTGGAACACTAATTCAAGCATATATTACATGCAATATTGACTTTTGTCGATGGTTTGTGTAATACGAATGATTGAGTTTTACCAAATTATAATATATTACTAAAAATATAATTGTTTTATATAATGATATATAACTTATACATTATTTTTATAGTAATTAATTAGTTTAAATAACTTATGGAAATAAATGTATGAATTTATTAGTTACAAATGAATTATAAATGAAAATAAGTATCAATTGAATATAAAGGTAATGTTTTTATAGAAAACTATTTTTATGTTCACTATGCTATTTTATCCTAATAAATTAAATTAAATTCAATTAGTTATTGATATTAATGTAATATATATTATAAGTTCAATAAATTATTTTCAATATTAATTAAAACTATTTGAAAATAAAATTATATAGGTACAAACCCAAATTCACACGTAAAACCCTATATTTATTAAGGCACTTTTAATTACTTTTAATTGAGAACCTATTTTAAATCAGATTTTTTGAATTTTTATAATGAATAAGTTTCAAAATTAATATAATATTTAAAATATCAATATAAAAAATATTTTTGGGACAATTATTGTTATTTTTCTATGAAGTTTCATATTTTGATGAACTATATAAAATACTGAAATTTAATTTTTAACTTATTTTTCATATAATTTATTAATAAGGTTAAATAATACATTTTTAATTAGTTTTAATGTTTAATTATATTAAATATTTATCCAATAATCCAATTTTTTTCATTGGAATCAATTTCACATTGAAATTGTATATAAAAATATAGCAAATATTAAAACATTTTTTCCTTTAGAAAACCAAATTTTTATCCCCTATGTGGGGTAAAATTTATATTTATTTAAAAAACTGGTGTAATTGGAATTTGGAGAAAATAGATTCCATATTTGAATTAGAATAATTTTTATTTATAATATGTTCTACTTTTTTTTACCAAAAATATTTGTGAATTTTAATAACAATTATTTAACGATTAAGCAAAAATTCAGTTTCATAAGGGAATAAACAATGAACATAAGGGTCCAAATGAACTATCCAATTGTGAAAACCCATTTTATGTGAATTAATTATCCATTGAAATTAAATTATTGAGTTTTGGGGGTTTTTTAAGAATTTTGTTTTGTAAAAATGTGGGCACATTTAACTTGTTTTCAAAAATACCAAGTGAGTCGTTTTCCTCCCCTATAAAAGGCCACCATGTTTCCCACTTCCACACACCTCTCAAAACACATAAGATCATACAAGTTCATAAAAATAAAAATTACAAAGAACCATACATTGCTTATTTAATCCTATATTTTTGTAGAAATACATCCATGAAATCCCATTGGTTTGAACCAAATGGATTTACCCAATTAAAAAGTAACATCCTCTCTTATGATCCTTTCTTTTATTTCAATTATCCACTCCCAAAATTTTTATTATTATCTGATTTAATAATAAAAACAGTATCCTAAATATAATTGTATGTTTTTATTCTATGGGTTATTTCTACACTTACACAAATTTCCTTCAAATTAGGAACTAACATATTATTTAGGTGTTCAGTGAAGTACCACCTCGCAAAACGATGATTGTTCATTTTTCCTTTAATACCTCTCAGGGTGGACATTATGATGAAAAATAAATTTATATATGATATATATGATATTTATAATGTATTTATTATTATTTAATTTTTATTTAGTACATACCCTTATTCTTTCAACCTTGTGAAAATATTACTATTTTATTTGAGGAAGTGTAGACTACCGCCCCCTCAAAGTGATGTGACTTGTTCACACACTACATGGAATGTTATAAAGATATGTTTAGTGCACATATATGTTATATATGACCTAATGAATTTACTTTGATGATATAATATACATATATACATATATGTAATTTTATTTCTTTCATTAAATATGACAATACGCACATGAACCGCAGCCCAGTTGGTGAGGTACCAGTAATGTAGTAGGCATTGTAGTAGTACCGTAGTAGTACTGTACACAATGTGAGTACTATAGCTGAACTGTAAACTGTACAGGTACTATAGCAGAATTGTACATTGTGGCAGGTATTGTAGCAGGTACTGTTTGGTACTGTAGAAACTGAAACTATTCACCTTGGGCCACCATTTTGGGCTTTAAGTACTTAAGGCTTTCGGGCCACCCAGTCCTTCAGGTTAGTCAGGCTTTCGGGAAACCTTTTAGGCCTTCGGCCCACCTTAGGGACTTTAGGTCACATGCAGTTTCCCCATTCACACTACAAAAAAGGAGAAGCCCTAGAAGAGGATTCAGAGTACGTGCAATCAATAGAGTAGAGCCAAATTGATTTGTCAGAATGAGAGGGTATGACTATACCATCGGGATCATCATGTTCTTGCACGGGAAGCCTAGCCAGACATCCTTGCGAAGGTGGAGAGCTACTATCATGATGCAGATGCTGGGGAGGGGAAATTCCTTGTAGATAGTCTGGTTGAATTCCTTAAGACCTTCCCGTCCTGTAATCTCCTAAGCCTACCTTACATGTAATCTCTAAGCCTACGGGCCTTGTAAGTGTTCCCCCTCATCCCTTGAAATGGGGGTTATAAAAAATCAATAAAAATTAAGGCCTTCAAGCCATTCAGGGATTAAATATAATAATAAAATGGAATCAACATTCATGCATATGTACGACCAATCGTCTCTATAAATAGGGTATTCCATTTCATACTTATATATTCTAAAAATTAATATAAT
>CAUJRU010003388.1:0-50143 GCA_963277665.1 Viscum album | reverse complement strand
TTCAGAAGATTGAATAGATGAATGAGGAGCCTAGTAGCTCGGGTGGAAAGAAGAAAAAATTGAGCTCGGATTTTAAGGCTAATTTGGGGCTCGATCAAAAATATAAAGTAGTTAGGGTTGAATTCAGGCTGCAAGTGCTCGTTTAAGGGATAAAAATTGATGTGGGTACAAAGCAGAGTCATGAAATTCAAAGATCCCAAGGGACAACTAATAGTATGTAACGACCCAAACTTTTTGAATAGTATTTTAATTTAATATTAATGATTCAATAGAGATGTGAATGGTTAATGTTGAAAGAAGAGTCAATGGCTTCATCCAGTAGACTCAAACCTTATAAATCCCACTTATCAGAGATTGGTAAGGAGGTGGCATCTTTGGGCTTCGCTTTGGACCAAGCCCAAGCCGAACGCCAGCGTGTCAAGCTTGAACAGAGTCGCCTACGGAAGAAGTTCAAGTTAGTGGAGATTACTACTAGGGAAATGTTATTCGAGCATCCCCAAGATTATCTCACCTTAGAACACCTTACACTTAGGTATTATTCTGGTGTTATAAGGGGATATGTAACGAGACCGTAGCTACTTTGTGTATTCCTTTGAGATAAATAAAATTGTTATTTCTTCCTTTGGTGAAGTTTGTGAATTTTCAGATGTCCGAATAAAAATAGGATGTATCTTATTTATGAATTTTAGAAAAAGAATATTTTAAAAATATTTATGTAAACCTTAAATAATTAAAAAGTTTTAATGATTTTCAAAAAATGGTCTTCTACAGTTGTGTTCAGTATGAAATTTAGAGTCTAATAAGATCAACTTAATTTTTGGTGAAGAGTAAATTATGAATAGTGATTTTACGCTTAGGATTAGTAATGTGACCAAATGGATTTGTAATATCACTTAAATAATGTATTAATATAATTTAGGCACCTTGATTAAGTAATTTGATTCAATAAAATAGGTAAATAACTGTTTCAGAAATTATTAGTTAAGTATTAGTTTTTTCATGTGAATAGTGTTTTTTATTTAAAAATTAAATCAAAATTATTTAAAAAATTATTTTTATAAAATTGATTTCATTTTAGAATTTAGAGCATCGATATTATGTTAAGGTGAGTTTTTTGGATTTTTCTGGAAAAGTTGAATTTTCGGTGAATAGTGAATTTTTCAGTTTAGAGTTTCAGGTGTTTAATGAAATCATTAAGGATATAATAATTATGTAATAATTCTGGCAGACTTATGAATAGTAATATAAGGTATGAGGTGTCCCAAGTGGCCAATATCATGGGCAAATACCATGGTCAAGCCCATGGTTTTTCCAATACCACCAATGAGGTGTCCTTTAGCCATTAATGCCTTGTCCCCTCGCTTCCCCTATAAATACCAAGCCATTCTCTCCTCCTATCCATTCCAGAATCATCATAAACGAAGTTATGGTCTCCTTAACTCCCAAGTAGTCCTCCCAAGGTTCCCTCACGCCCCTCAAGGCCCCAACCTTTGAGTTTTAATAATTACGTTTTAAGGTAAGGGATCCTACCTCTCTCATTCTTTCCAAGTACTATCTTTTATGTCATTTCTTTTAAACCCCATTTTCTTATGTTGGGGATGGTATTTTATATTCATCCTACTATCCTTTTAATGTTCATATGATGAGATACCCCCTCTTTATCTCATCAATTCATTTTAAGAATGTTTAAGAGGCGTCGTTAGGCTGCCGAATTTTTGTAAGGGATTCTTTCGCCCTTCTCATCTTCAAAGTTTTATTTTCATGTCAAGTCTTTCAAGTTCCTTTTTATTATGTTGGGGTATGATCTCTATATCCATTATAATGTTATTTTATTTTCATATTATGAGAGACCCTATTTTATCTCATCAATTCATTTTAATAATTTTTAAGTGACTTCGTTAGGCTGCGAAATGTTCATAAGAGAAATCTTATTTTTCTCTTCCTTACATGTTTTTCATTTCATATGGTATGTCTTTCAAATTTCATTACCATGTTCTTATATACATTATATTATATCCCTATACTTGTTTGTGATAATTTATGAGTGGTTAATCCATGTCCCATCTCTTTTCAATGTTTTCTAAATCCCTGTAACATAGCCGTTATTCTGCAGAATTTTTTGTCTCAAAATGTCTCTCTCTTTTTCTAAAATTCTTCAATTATATTAAGTGAATACTCAAATATCTTTCTTATATATGGGTATTCACATGTATATCAAAATGTTATATTTTAATTCTGGGATTTACATTCATGAAACCCACTTTCATTTTTTTGTGAGTTTAAAATGACATAAAAATCATGTCTTAAAAGCAGTTTTTAAAACATTATGATTATGAAATGAAACCCATTTATTTTATGCTATATGGGTTATTTATGAATTGTTTGATGATGATATATTTGTCGCACATGATGATAAATAAAAATTTAAGTGTTCACCCTGATAGCGCTCCAATGCATTGGGTAATGATGTAACCACTAGAGATTACAATTTTAACGATACCTTGGTGAATAACCTTGGTAATTTCAAATGAAACCTTAGGGATGGACTATAGTGATATGTTCATGATTGTCTAAGTTAAATGTTTTAGCCACATCGTCAAGTTATGAATCATGTTCTTTCCATTATGATATGCCTCATGGTCTCTTTATCATTCCTTTAAGCTATTTATCATGACTTTATTGATGTATCACAAGTTCACATGAAAAATGTTTATCTTGTTTCCCTTACTGGGCCTTCTGCTCACCCTTTCCATTGATGTATGCTCCCAGGTTATGATTTGCTATAATGAACCTAGGGTGGACAATGAATAAGCCTTTCAAGTCTTTAAGAAGAATTTTTTTTTGTATGTTGTCATGTATTAAGTTCCTGGTTTCCAAGACACTAAACTTTAAAGATCCTCGGTTTTGTATTATGTAATGAAAGTTTAAGTAATGAAAAAGGTGGGATGCCATATAGTACAGTAGTGACACACAAGAATACACCTTACATTAGGTGTAATTTATGTGGAAATATAGGACACACACAAAATGTGTGTTCTATAGTCAAAAGATACTGAAGGGCATAAGAACAGAGGTGGAAGCCAAACAGATAATTATTCTCTAGAACATATTTTGAAGGAAATTGTTTTTGGTGCAGAGAATTTGGGAACATGGATAGATATTGTACCTCAACCATATAGGGCAATGTGCCAAAGTAGAATATAAATGTTCGCAAGCAGCAGATTAAAGAACCAATAGGTGCGTTGAAAATAGAAAAATAGATTTTCAGCTTTTCAAGATTAATTTGGTTCCTCATACTTTGAGAATGATCAGAAGTATCATTCTATTCCAAGTGTGAAAACAAAAACACAAACCATGAAGAAGAGAGTAGAGAAGGCAGTGGTTAATAAAATTTCCATTAAATCATCAGGTCATTCTGGTGTATGGATCCTTGATAGTGGTTGCACGTCTCACATGACAGAAAATAAGGATATAGTCACAGGCATAAAATATGACACATAAGGAGTTGTCAAATTTGGAAATGATAATGGCCTGAAGATAATTGGATCAGAAAATGCCAGTTTTGGGGGAAAAGAAATAAGACGTGTTGATGTCTTGGTTGTAGATGGTCTCAGTCACAATATGCTTAGTGTCAGTCAACTGTGTGACTCAGAGAATTCAATATGGTTTACCAAGAATATTTGTGTTATCAAGGGAAGAGAAAGGATAGTTGTTCTACAAGAAAAAAAGGGAAATCTCTACATGGTAAGTGGAGAAGAAGATATGTGCTTTCGGTCCAGAGAGGAAGAAAACAAGTTGTGGCATAAATGACTTGGTCATATATGCCAACCATCCCTACAATATCTGGTAAATTGTGATGCAGCAAGAGACCTCCCTAATATATCACGTGATTTTACTCACACATGTGATGCATGACAATAAGGAAATTTCATCATAAAGACATATATGTCAAAGGAAAATAATTAAACAAGAGTGATCTAATTGGTTCATTCTGATGTTTGTGGGCCTATCACACTAAAAGCAATTGACAGAAAGAGGTACTACATTCTTTTCATTGACGACTATAATAGACTTGCATGTTTATTTGTTATTTCCCATAAGTCTAATGTGTTCAAATACTTCAAATAGTACCAGAGGGAGTGTAAAAGTATTATTTGATAGAAACTTCTGATGTTTCATACTGTCAATGGTACAGAATTCACAAACAGTCAGGTGGAAGACTATCTTGAGAAACATAGGATAAGGCATCATGTTTTTTCAGTAAGAACCCCCTAACAGAATAAGTAGTTGAAAGGAAAAATAGGATCATCAAAAACATGGCTAGAATAATTCTTATAGAAAAATATCTACCAGAGAAATTTTGGAAGGAAGCAGTATTGACATCGGTCTATATTTCTAAAAGGGCTCTGTTGTGTCTGAAGGAAGAAGAAATTTATTATGAGATGTGGTTCAGGAAGAAGCCAATGGTGAAGTACTTTCGAGTATTTGGGAGTAACTACTTTATACTCAACAAAGAAAAAAAGGAAATTTAAGTCATGTGGAGATGAGGGAATATTCCTTGGATACTTAGTAAAAAAAAGCATATAATTCTTTAATAAAAGGTTGGGAAAAGTAGTTGAGAGGAAAGACATCACTACTGTGGAAAATGATGAGAACATTCAACATCACAGTGAACAATTTCCTGATGAAAGTAATGAGGAGGAAAGTAACATAGAAGGATCAAAGTGGTTGATGCTGATTCAGAAAAAGATACTGATGATTATCATGAAGAAGAAAAATCTGTATCTGCACAAAAGCCAAGGAGTCGAGCTGAAATTGATAGGAAAAATATCATTGGTGATCAATCAGCTCCAGTTTAGACAAGAAGAATAAAATCACTACACCGGACATCTTTCTTATCTCAGGTATAGCCTAAATGTTTTTCTGATGCAACTGAAGATGAAAACTGGGTTCAGGCTATGAATGAAGAGCTAAATAAGATTTAGAAGAATCAGATGTGGGGGATTGTTTCGAGGCCAGCTGATAATAATGACATTAGAACAAAATGGGTCTTCCGTAATAAGATGAATGAAGATGGAACGGTGACTCGAAACAAAGAATGACTAGTGTGCAAAGGATACTCTTAGATTGAGGGAATTGATGTCAATGAGACATTTTCACCAGTTGCAAGGCTGGAGACAATCAGATTATTCATAGTCATTGTAGTGCAATAGAAGTTCAAAGTGTTCTAAATAGATGTCAAATATGTATTATTTAATGGGATTCTAGAGGAAGAAGTGTATATAAAGTATCCAGATGGTTTTATCATTCGTAAGGATGCGAAAAAAGTTTTTTTGCTGAAGAATGTGTTGTATGGGATGAAACAAGCACCAAGAGCATGGTACTCAAGGCTTGATCAGTATTTGAAGAAGCTTGGTTTCTAGCATGGGGGATTTGATTACAATCTCTATTTCAACAACGATAGTAATAAAAGGATGATGGTGTGGGTTTATGTCGATGACATTATATTTGGTGGATCAGATGAAGCTCAGTGTAGACAGTTTTCAAAATTCATGAAAAGTGAGCTTGAAATGTCAATGATTGTAGTGCTAACATTTTTCCTTGGTTTACAGGTGTCACAAGGAAGGAATGGTACTTCCATTTCCCAATCCAAATATTCTAAGGAAGTTCTGGGGAGATTTGGAATGGAAAATTACAAGGATATGAAGACTCTAGTTTCTACCCGGATGAAACTATCCAAACATGAGGATGGAAGGGCGGTTAATATCACATAATACAGGAAAATCATTGGAAGTTTGTTATACTTGACAGAAACAAGTCCTAGCATTATATTCTCCACATTCCAAGTAGCAAGATATCAGTGTAATCCCAAGAAAAGTCACATTCTTGTAGTGAAAATAATACTTCGGTATATCAAGGGCATGGTGGATTTCGGCTTGATGTATAATGACCAATCTCAGACAGAGTTATTGGGATTTTCCGATGCATATTGGACCGGTTCAGTTGATGACAGCAAATCAATGTCAGGAGGTGAATTCTATCTTGATGGACTATATATTTCTTGGCTAAGAAAGAATCAAGATTGCATTTCATTATGCACCGCAGAAGTTGAGTACATTTCTTCCACTCAAGCATGCACTCAGTTATTGTGGATGAAGCAACAACTTGATGATATGTGAGTTGATGTGAAGTCTCTGATCAGAATCCAGTGTGATAACTCAAGTGCTGTCAATATAAGAAAAAATTAAATACATCACTCAAGGACAAATCACATTGAGATCAAATATAATTTTATAAAGGAGAAGGTTGAGTAGGGAATCGTGAAGTTAAAGTATGTGCCTACAGAACTCCAAGTTATAGACATTTTGAAAAAGTTCTTACCCAAGGAAGCTTTTGAAAGGCATCGACTAGATTTGGGAGTCTAGTCAACTCCCCGAACTTGAAAAAGTGTGGTTGTGCCCCCCCCCCCCCCCTCGAGGTGTGGTGTGTTCTTCTCTACTATGCTAATATGTGTTCTTTCCAATGTATCATACCATAGAGGAGTGACCTTTGGGTTTATTGATAAAGTGGGGAAATAGTTACTCCTCCAGGGGAGAAATAGACTATGGATAAATAAGGGATAAAATTTCTTAGTCAAGAACATGGGGAGAAGATGACAGGTGGAGTAGCAAGATAGGGGGAGAGAAATGAGATAGGGGGAGATTTTCTAAATCTGACAATGCTAGAAGTGGTCGATCAATGGGTAGACATCACGATAAATGAGGATCATGATAAAATCAAAGGAGTAGTTTTATAATGGTGTAAGAAGGTTTCTAGCATTCAAAAATTAGTATCAGTTTAACAATTGGTATCAGTTTGGTGTTAATATTTAGTGTCAGAAATGAAGTGATTCATTGATGAACTTTTCATTTACTCTTGTTTCTCACGCCAAGCATTACTCATGTGAGCTTAGATTATATGTTGACTAAATCCTTGCTCACTATCTGAACTGCCAGAGGCGATTGGGGGTAGAAGATGGAATAAGATTTAATGAGATATCGATTTATGAAAGTGTTTTCAATAAACCCAAAGGGGGATATTATTGGGGAAAAATCCCTTAATCTATCATTGAATAATTTTTTAGATGATTGAGTTTGTTGACAAAACATACATCCATGTTGTGTTTGTTGAAAAAGTAGATCCCGATGTTCATTTTCTTGACAAAGGTGGTTTCTAGGGTTATTTTTCGAGTTCCAGAGATATTGTTGACAACCTATATTGACAAAGAATGGTGAAAAAATAATGAATCATCTGGGGGAGGTACAAAAAGAACAGATCTAAGGTGGCGCCATTTTCCAGTGTTTTCCAAATTTTTGGGGCTGAAAATCGGAAAATGAAGACATCGGTTGTTGGAAAAAGGAGATCCCCGAAAAAAGGAAGTGGTGAAAAAAATAGTTGGATTGTGCGTGGAAAATAGTGTGGTTCACAAAAGATTGGAGCAAGTTTTTTCATGCAAGAGGTGTTTCAAGAATATAAGCTCAAAAATTGGGAAAGGCATAAGGTGCGTGAAAAATTTCAGCAATGCGTGAAATATGGTGTTGCATGGAAGTTTTGTTTTTCATGATCGAAGAGGATTACACACTCAAGGAGGGTTTTTTGTGCAGGGTTTGATTTTTCCTATAAATATAAAGTGACTCATCTCATTCGAAGCAGCAAAAGACTTCAAGAGTATCCAAGCTCCTGCGCGTGAAATTGGAGTACCAAAAGTTGTTGCATGTAAACGTCAAGTTTGGGCGTAAAAGAAGTGTTTTCGCATAAAATAAGACTATTTAATATAAAAGAAGTTTTTACGTGTAAAATAGGTGTTTCAAAAAAATTGTATTTCGTGCAAAAGAAAGTAGTTACGCACAATGTAGTATAGAGGCTGTGTGTAAAATTTGGGGTTGCCCAGTACACCCGGTGTAAAGAGAGATTAATTTGTGGATGAAAGTTGGACGAAAATAGAGCATCTATCAATAGATAAAGATGAATATATCATTAGTGATAATGAATAGGCCAACAGGTCTATAAACTGTGAGTGTATGTTCTGAAGAATTAGTGAGCTCACTTCAGTTGAGAGATCAGTGAGCTTTCATTTTGTGAGCGGTTGTAAACCAGAAGGGATAGTGAGTCCGCTTCAAACATTATAAACAACAATGCGCTTTTAGTGGATTTTGTACATTGGAAGATCACCAGTGTATTCTCCTTGGACATAGCCTAGTGTGGGTGAACCAAGTAAAAATTATTGTGTCATGTGCTTGATTTAATTTTTGTTTATACTTTTCTACAGTAAAGAGAGAGAAGCGAGTTTTTCTTAATAGCGAAACAAGATCAATATGGGAAGTTGTTTTAATTTGTCATACCCTGAGTCACCCCCCCCCGTCTCAGGGTATTGAACCTATTGGACCTAACAACAAAGATAACATAGCCTTCTCAAATTTCACAACTTTCATGACTCTCACTTAGCCTTCATGAAGCTCAATACTTTTATAATGGTTATAACTTTTAGTTAGATTATATAGCCTTCATGAACTTCATTTATTCATAGAAAACATTTAAAAAACAACCTTTTCTAATAACCTTTATAGGTTCTAGGCCTTTGGATTTTTGTTAATTCTTACTCTGATCTCTCTACAAAAATGAGGGGGCTAAAGGCATATTTATAGGTGTTTCCTACATTTTTCGAATCTTCCATGATTGTCACCATATTTTCATGAAGTTCTACAATATAATTTGTAAAGATACCTATTTTTTAAAATCACCAAGGAAATTTTTTCATTCATGAATCTTCTCATAGTTGTGGAGATTAATCATCTTTCTATTGTGTTTTTGTGATGCTCCACACCTTCGTGAAACACCGCCTTCACGACACTGGGTGCCTTTGAAAAACTTCATAACTTTGTAAAACACCAATATTCATGAAATCTGTAACGCCCCGACCCCAGTTACCCAGATTCAGTGCATTATTTTAATACATTGGCATGATTACAAGGAATCAAGTCATGAAGGACCGATTGGTTTAGCAGTCTTGGAAAATAGATTACATACATGAATGTTACATTACACTTTAAGACATACAGAACAACATAAATAATCCTTTATGAACACCATTTTCCCTTGTCTTAACACTGCATTTCATTCACAATACACTTCTTGGAATCCTGGGAAAAATAAAACATAGAAAGGGGTGATCTCAAATGCTCAGTAAGGGTAAGCAATACAGCGAAAACTTTCATAAATAAGCATAAAAATTTAAGGCAATGTATAAATAAAACAAAATCCTTTAAAACTTGAACTTCAGCATAATATGGTAAAAATAAAATGAAATAATGCCATTTACTTACTCACATGGATATTATACTATTTGAATAATCACATGCAATATCACTAAAGACTTTCATAATGATGGAATGCATAATGCCAGACTATCATAACCACATAGTCAAGGCCTTCTGCCAAGACTACAAATAAGATTTTGTCAAGGCCTTGTGCCAAGACACTAGTTTGTCTCATGAGACCTACCGATGCATCGAGGAGCTATAGCGGGCTCCACCTTTCACTTACTAAGTCCAATGCATTCCTCATATGAAAAGGTTTAAACATAACATAAACATTCATACTAAAACTGGAATAAGAAATTTCGATACTTTACCCATAAACAATGAGTGTTATTAAAATAACACATCCACAGTCAAACATATCACAAAACCTTCAACACAATATGGAAGATTTATATCATAATAAATCAACTTCAAACAGGTTTCAAATCCATTAAAGTATTCTGACATAGATGACAATGATTTGTAAAACTCTTTGAGAGAAATATCCCATTTTCATGAAAACAATTAAAAGACCCACAATCTAGAAAGAAATACATTTAAATATATTTTTGAATAATAGTGTCCCATACCACTTTGAAACTTTTGAAAGTAATTATCATTCTAAAACCTTCATGTCCATTTAAATAAATCATTAAAACCATTTTGAAAACACGAAAATTAATGAGAATGGTTTAGAAGAATAAATCTTTAAAACGTTTAAAATGATGTTTTAGTAAAAATTCCCTTAATAGAATCCCTTTGAAAACTATTTTAGGAAACATTTATATGAATAATAAATATGTCCCGGTAGATATTACGTAAAAACAACCTCGGATAATAATGATATTGTGAAATTAACCCTTACCAAATTGGTAATTTACGAAACATACACCCCATGAAAGAGGTATCATACATTGAATATGTAAATACAAATAAATTAAAGTGTATTACACAAAGAATAAAATTATGTGAAGTATATAGACCATACAAAAGGTAATAGTGGCAATATGGTACTAATCTCATGGGAATAACAAGTGAGATAAAAACCACTTACCTTACACTTTCCTTTAGTTGAGGGTACATTTAACCTCCTATATGAAGATAATAGTATGTTTTTAAGGTATAATAGAACTATATTAATATTTATGATATCATACATGATTCATTTATTACTTTATACTACCCATTTAATAATAATTTACATTTTAAATTAACATTTCGGGTAATAATTGCTTCCTTTATCGTACGTGTTTTAACTTGTTGATCATGATTATATCACTTAGATCAAGATTTAATTACTTATTAAATATAAAACATGAGTTATATGTCATATATATTTAGAATATAAAAATGTATAATAGACATATATATGAAATAAAAAACACCGTTTATGGAGATGGTAGTCCGTACGTACGCATAAACGATGTTTTCGTTTTCATATCGTATTAAACAGAACTAAGTGAATAAGATATATGTAAGTAAATATATATATATATATCTCCAGTATCATTATTATGTCATATATTACATACTTATTAGTAATATATATTTTTATAGTCGTCGATGAATGGTGAACATGGAAATGAATCTCATCGCGTCGTGGAGACGGTAATCCGTATGTACGCACGAGCGATAATATCATTTCCTTAAAGGTGTGGAATTGGATGGTATATTAATTTTATAGAGACATTATCATGATATTTTCATTATTTATATACATTTTACACATCATTATATCCATCCAAATAACAAAGTGTTGAATAACAAATTACACCACGGCATGGAGACGGTAAGCCGTACTTACGCACGCATGGTGACATTATCATTCATAATATGGAAAGGATAATGAATATATTTGTGCCATATTTTTAATAAAATAACAGTATATATAAGATACTAGTGTTATTATTTTATAATTTAAACAACAAAGAAAGAGTAAGTGGAAGAATACGAGAACTTGAAAGAGGGTGGTGAAATCATTACCTCTACTTCGGGTTCTTCCTTTTGATTTGATCAAAAGGGATCCTTAAGAAGGTTTCTGACCAAAGTAGGGCCTTTAGGATGAATTTATGGAAGTTTAGAGGATATTTTGGTAGGGTTTGGCCGATCCAAATGGGTTAGAAGGTGTAAAATAGAGTGAAGGAGGAGTGCCCTTTTATAAGAGGGGTGAGGGTTACCTTAGGAAAAACATAAAATATTATATTATAATAAATTAATATTCGGTTTATTATGGATCCAAATTTATTTATTTCGATTCTAAGGTGGGTATGGGTCGAAATACACTCAAGCAATAGGTTTTAGACAGGTTTGGGTCACTTTATGAACCTTATCTTTTAGTTTTAACTCTTAGTTAATTAGTTTGACATTTACCATGTCTCTTTGTATTTTTATATTATATGGTTAATAAACTTACTATAAACTTCCAATAGACCCCCAAGTGGGCCATTAATGATAAACCTATCATTATATAAGTCCTTTTGCAGAATATTAGATTTTTAGGAATAGAATATTAATTAATAATATAATATTTGGTTTAAAAACTATTTTTTGTCATTTATGTCACTATTGGGTATTTTATTTTTTATAAATTCATAACAGAATTATTACTTAGAAAACAATTCATATAACAAATCCTAATATGTCATATTAACCTAGAAAATTATTGTAATTCATAAAAAGTCTCAACTTTCTTTTATTTGGGTATTTATAATATCAATTATCTTAATCTTTCATTAATACGGTAGTTGCCGCATCATCATTGTGTCATAAATAAATTAACTTATTTAATGTCTAAAAATTATAAATAAAATATCATTATGTAGGAAATATTTTTAGCTTTCTAATTAATATTTATAATCGAATTTTTCTAATGTATAACCCTCCATTAAAAATGTTTTGGTTATTAAACATTGATTTTAACTATTTTAACTCTTCTATGAATTAAATAATAATAAATGTCCTAATCTAATCCAAGTGGACCTAGATGATAATATTTTATTCCTAAGGTTGTTTTTGGTTGATATACACTTTTACAATAGAATTAGTACATGTTTTAGGGTAATATTAATATCATTTTTACCCTTAATTACCCTATTTACTTTTAACCGTGGTAAATAAAAGTAAAAGGTTAATATTCACCAAAAATTATTTTTATCTTATTGAACCACATTTATCTCCTTTATATTAACCTTGTCTCTCATATTTTCGAAATTCCACAAAAAGAAGAGGTAAAATTAAGTTTTATGTGAATTTTCAAATTCTCCTAGGAGATGGGTAAAAGACTGTGAAAAGTTCAATAAAAATTTTATATATCTAAAATTATTATAAACTGACTCCAATTAATTACATTGAAATTATATAGGTATTATGTGTCTATTTTGACCTAAAATAAATTTAAATAAAATAATTAATTAATTAAATAAAAAGTCAGTTTTAACCAATAACTCAGTGTTTTTCACTATTCATCAAAAATTGAAAGTTTTTAGAAAAATACCAAAAAATCACTCTAAGCTAATTTTGATATTCTGAATCAAAAAATGATGTCCCTTTTTTCAAATTAAAAAAATAGAAATTTCATTAATTAATTTAAAATTAATTCTCGTTGTCAAAAACAAATAGCGTGTTTTTAAGAAACAATAACTATCAAAAGATTGACACTTGTTTATGTATAATTACAATGTGAAATTAATTCCAATGACCAACATTGGATTAAAGGGTAAAAATATAATCTAATTATAAATCCAAAACAGTAAAATGTATAATTCAACACTTTAAATTATTTTGATTAAAAAAGTTGTTTTTAGTAAAAATATAGTATTTTTCACTATTCACCCAAATATGAAAGTTATCAGAAAAACACCAAAAATTTATTAAAACTAAATTATTATGTCCTGATTCTAAAGAAGAATTTTATTTTGTCAAATTTAATATAAAAATGTTTCAAATATTGGATTTAATAAGGGTTCACCATTAAAAGGCGGTAAAATTGCATTATTTGAAAAATAATTATTTTATCTGAAAAAAATGATTTTTTTCATAAATTATGGCTAAGAAACTCATAATATGGATTATAAAATTATAAGGATTATATAATGTTGAAAATTCAGTGAATACTATTCATAACCGCTTTTGAACGGCGAGTTTGGTAAGTCGTGATGCACTTGAACTCAGTGTTGCGTGTAGTGCAAGTTATTACATTACATTGAAGAAATAACGTACTATGAAATATTGGGGTGTTACATTCTCCCCTCCTTCAATAAATTGCATCCTCACAATTTGAAATTGTTCTTTGAAAATAAAAGGTTGAAAATAAAAAATTCCTTTATGGGAAAACCCACATCAGAAATTGGGTTAATAAAATTTAGTCTTAATAAGAGGAAAAGGGGGAATTAAAAAGTCACCACCAAATTAGTGTTTCAGATAGGAGAACATTGGTGGCAATTATAGACTCAAAATTGGAGTAAAAACGTAAATATTTATAGGGAGTGATTGAGTTCATCAATCACAAACAATTGTAGAATTGTGGGCCTCAAATCCACCAATCTATGATGATTTAATATACCATCGTAAGGTATTAGGATAACACATTTTTGGTTTTAAGATGCCTTACCTAAAGTTTAAGAAATTATTTATTCATAGAATAAGTGAAGAAATATATATATATATATATACATACTTGACAAGTAGAGTTTCATCCTTCAACTAATTCCTACCACAAACTCATCTTTCACTCCAAATGATTTCAAAAAAAATTCTATTTACCTAAATCGTATAAGGTTCCAAAAAATTAACTTATAATTCATTTTTCAGACTATTTTTAAAAAAAACTAAACTATACAAACCAGTACATCACGTAGTCCAGTCGTAGGTGATGCACCTTTGCTGCTCTTTGGTTGTGGGTTCTAGTCTCACAGCTTTTCCGGACGCGACGGGTTGTCACCCAACCTCCGGGTTGTCCTTTTTATGACAATCCAAAAATAACATTAACAGTAGTATCCAATTTCAAACTTAATTCATTCCAGCCTATAGAATTATCCGAAATACTTATATCCAAACTCTCAGTCCAAAATTTATAAGTAAGTTAAACATAACGAGGATCCTTTTTTCTAGGTAATAACATGTGAACACCTTCATCGTGTATTCTTTTACAACATCGCAACATCCTGAATTACCAAAATCAGCCATCTCTTATTCCAAAAACACTACATCATTATTAGAACCATATTAAGGATTAACTTTCCTTCAACCAAGTATTTTCCAAAAAGTGTAGCTTACTATTAAGTAACTTTTCTTAGAACCATATACTCTCATATCCTCAATAAAATAGTATTGTTGTACAATCCTTATTTATCTCCATAATTCCTGTAACCAGTATATTGTTGATACAACAATCAAATGAAATAATTCTATAATAACAACATAAGAACACTAGTCTTTCTTCTTTATCTCAGGTATTATCATAACATGATCATTATCCAATAACATCATTTTTAGTATACTCTTATGAATGGGATATTGATTCGTGTAGTGTCTCAACACCCTGTAGATGAAGCATTTTACATTCGAAAACTTTTTCTTACCCTTGAAATCATGTACTTGGTGTCCTTTATCTCCACACTTATAACAACTCACATTCCCTTCAAGCATTTACCAAGGTGATTCATTCCACATTTATCACATATTGAAAAATACTTCTTTCCCTTATTCCCTTTATACTTCTTTCTTTAAACCATCCTTTTCTTTTCTTGCTTCCCTTCAAAGCTATAGGATTCAGAGAATTCTTTATTGATATTGTGATATTATTTATTCATATGATGATAATATGTGGGATACTATTTCCTTTCTAAATGTTGGCTTAATACCATTAATGATATGACCCTTCTTACTCTTTGGATCATAGGTATTACTGGAGTTCACATTCCTTCTACTAGGTGCCATTTATATACAATGGCATACACTAGGTTAGTTTATGAATTGCAATGCATAATTCCAAACTTGTAAAATACCTAACATAAATTAAACAGTTTATGGATATAATCTATAAAAATATTTTCTTTGAGGAGTTATATACTAGTAGATCCTTTATAATGATTTGTAAAGAAAATGAGAATTATCCTAAGCATATCCCCCGGGAGTGACATAACCAAGAGTGCAGTAAGGCCTATTGTCGTGCACCAGTTCCTGTTTGAGTCTAGCTCAAAGCGGTGTTTTCAGGTTTTACCCCTAGGTACATCTATGCCAGAGCCGCCTCTACCTGCTCATATCCAGACAGGGATGTATTTTCAAGGAAAACTCACAAAATCTCAACATTACCAAAATTCTAGGAAGTCCTTCTATACTAGTCCTCAAAGTATATCTTAGGGTAATGTGATCTAATCATAGTTTATCTAAATCTAGTTTCCAAGGTTATTGTTAAACTTTCTCTGATACCAACTGTAACGCCCTGACCCCAATTACCCAGAGTTGGTGCATTATTTTAATATATCGACATAATTACAAGGAATAAACTCTCGAAGGACCAATTGGTTTAGCAGTATTGGAAAATAGATTATATACATGAATGTTACATTACACTTTAAGACATACAGAAAAACATAAATAATCCTTTATGAATGCCATTATTCTCTTTGCTTAACCCTTCATATCAATCACAATACACTTCTTGGAATCCTGGGAAAAATAAAACAAAGAAAGGGGTGATCTCAAACACTCAGTAAGGGTAAGAAATATAGTGAAAACATTCATAAATAAGCATAAAAATTTAAGGCAATGTATAACTAAAACCAAATCATTTAAAACTTGAACTTCAACATAATATGGAAAAAATAAAATGAAATAATTCTGTTTACTTATTCACATGGATATTATACTAGTCGAATAATCACATGAAATATCACGAACCAATTTCATAATGATGGAATGCATATTGCTAGACTATCATAACCACATAGTCAAGGCCTTGTGCCAATACTACAAATAAGATTTTGTCAAGGCCTTGTGCTAAGACACTATTTTGTCTCATGATACCTACCGATGCATTGAGGAGCTATAGCGGGCTCCACCCATCACTTACTAAGTCCAATTCATTCCTCATATGAAAAGGTTTAAACATAACATAAACATTCATATTAAAACTGGCATATGAAATGTCGATACTTTACCCATAAACCATGAATGGCATACAAATAACACATCCACAGTCAAACATATCACAAATCCTTCAACACAATATGGAAGATTTATATCATAATAAATCAACTTCAAACAAGTTTCAAATCTATTAAAGGATTTGACATAGATGACAATGATTTGTAAAACTATTTGAGAGAAATAACCCTTTTTCATGAAAACATTTAAAAGTCACACAATCTAGAAATAAAGACATTTAAATAAATTTTTGAATCAAAGTATCCCATACCACTTTGAAACTTTTTAAAGTAATTAACATTTTAAAACATTCATATCCATTTAAATAAATCCTTAAAACCATTTTGAAAACATGGACATTAATGATAATGGTTTAGAAGAATAAATATTTAAAACAATTAAAATAATGTTTTAGTAAAAATTCCCTTAATATAATCCCTTGAAAAACTATTTTATGAAACATGGACATGAATAATAAATATGTCCCAATACATACTTACGTAAAAACAACCTCGGATAATAAAGAGATTGTGAAATTAGCCCTTACCAATTTGGTAACTTACGAAACATACACCCCATAAAAGAGGTATCATACAATTAATATGTAAATACAAAAAAATTAAATTGTATTACAAAAATAATACAATAATGGGAAGTACATACACCACACAAATGGTAATAGTGACAATATGGTACGAATCTCACGGGAATAAGGAGTGAGATGAAAACCCCTTACCTTGCACTTTCCTTTAGTCAAGGGTACATTTAACCTCTTGTATGAAGATAGTAGTATGTTATTAAGGTATACCATATCTATATTAATATATATGATACCATACATGATTCATTTATTACTTTATACTACCCATTTAATAATAATTTACATGTTAAATTAACATTTCGGGTAATAATCGCTTTCTTTATCGTACGTGTTTTAACTTCTTACTCGTGATTATATCACTTAGATAAAGATTTAATTACTTCCAGAATATAAAACATGATTTATATATCATATATATTTAGAATATAAATATGTATAATATACATATATATGAAATAAAAAACACTGCTTATGGAGACGATAGTCCGTATGTACGCAAAAACGATGTTTCTGTTTTCATATCGTATTGAACGGAACTAAGTGAATAAGATATATGTAAGTACATATATATATATATATATATATATATATATCTAGTATCCTTATTATGTCATATATTACAGACTTATTAGTAATATATATATTTATAATCGTCGATGGATGGTGAACGTGGAAATGAATCTCATCGTGTCATGGAGATGGTAATTCGTACGTATGCACGAGCGACAATATCATTTCCTTAAATATGTGGAATTGGATGGTATATTAATTTTACAGAGACATTATCATGTTATTTTCATTATTTATATACATATTACTCATCATTATATCAATCTAAATAACATAGTGTTGAATAACAAATTACACCACGACGTGGAGACGTTAAGCCGTACGTACGCACGCATGTTGACAATATCATTCATAATATGGATAGGATAATGAATATAGTTGTTCCATATTTATAATAACATCAAATTATATAAAATATACTGGAGTTATTATTTTATAATTTAAACAACAAAGAAAGAGTAAGTGGAAGAATACGAGAACTTGAAAGACGGTGGTGAAATCATTACCTCTTCTTCAGGTTCTTCTTTTTGATTTGATCAAAAGGGATCCTTAAGTAGGATTTCTGACCAAAAGAGGGCCTTTAGGATGAAGTGAGGGAAGTTTAGAGGATATTTGGGTAGGTTTTGGACGATCCAAATGGCTTAGAAGGTCTGAAATAGAGTGAAGGGGGAGTGCCCTTTTATAAGAGGGGTGAGGGTTACCTTAGGGAAAACATAAACTATTATTTTATAATAAATTCATATTCGGTTTATAATGGATAAAAATTGATTTATTTCTAGGATAAGGTGGGGATGGGTCAAAATCCACTCAACCAACAGGTTTTAGACAGGTTTGGGTCACTTTATTAACCTTATCTTTTAGTTTTAACTCTTAGTTAATTAATTTGACATTTACCATGTCTCTTTGTATTTTTATAATATATGGTTAATAAACATACTATAAACTTTTAATCGACCCCCAAGTGGACCATTAATGATACACCTATCATGATATAATCCCTTTGGATGAACCGTAGATTTTTAGGAATATAATATCAATTAATAATATAAAATTCGTTTTGAAAACTCTTTTATGTCAATTTTGACACTATTGGGTATTTTGTTTTTGATAAATTAATAAAAGTATTATAACTTAGAATAAAATTCATATAACCAATACTAATATGTCATATTAACCTAGAAAATTATTGTAATTCATAAAAAGTCTCAAATTACATTTATTTGGGTATTTATAATATCAATTATCTTAATCTTTCATTAATACGGTAATCACTGAATCATCATTGTGTCATAAATAAATTAACTTATTTAATGTCTAAAAATAATAAATAAAATACCATTATGTAAGAAATAGTTTTATATTTCCCATTAATATTTATAATTGAATTTATCTAATGTATAACCCTATATGAAAAATGTTTTAGTTATTAAACTTTGATTTTAACTATTTTAACTCTTCTTTGAATTAAATAATAATAAATGTCCTAATCTAATCCAACTAAACCTAAATGATAATATTTTATTACTAAAGTTGTTTTTGGTCGATATAAACTTATCCAATAGAATTATAACATGTGTTAGGGTAATATTAATATCATTTTTACCCTTAATTACCCTATTTACTTTTAACCGTGGTAAATAACAGTAAAAAGTTACTATTCACCAAAAATTATTTTTATCTTATTGAACTACATTTTACTCATTCATATTAACCGTGTCTCTCAGATTTTCAAAATTCCACTCACAGAAGCAGTACAATTAAGTTTTATGTGAATTTGTAAATTCTCCTAGGAGATAGGTAAAAGACGGTGAAAAGTTTAATAAAAATTTTATATATCTAAAATTATTTTAAACTGACTCCAATGAATTAAATTTAACTTATATAGGTATTATGTATCTATTTTGACCTAAAATAAATTTAAATAAAATAATTAATTAAATAAATAAAAAGTCGGTTTTAACCCATAACTCAGTGTTTTTCACTATTCATCAAAAATTTAAAGATTTCAGAAAAATACCAAAAATTAACTCTAAGCTAATTTTGATATTCCGAATCCAAAAATGATTTATATTTTACCAAATTAAAAACATAGAAGTTTCATTAATTAATTTAAAATTAATTCTCGTTGTCAAAACAAATATCGTGTTTTTAAGAAACAATAACTATCAAAAGATTGACACTTGTTTATGTATAATTTCAATGTGAAATTAATTCCAATGAAAAACATTGGATTAAAAGGTAAAAATATAATCTAATTATACTTCCAAAACATTAAAATTTATAATTCAACACTACAAATTATTTTTACTAAAAAATTTGTTTTTAGTTAAAATATAGTATTTTTTACTATTCACCCAAATATGAAAGTTATCAGAAAAACACCAAAAATTTATTGAAACTAAATTATTATGTCCCGATTCTTAAGAAGAAGTTTATTTTGTCAAATTGAATATATAAAAGTTTCAAATATTGGATTTAAAAAGGGTTCACCATTAAAAGGTGGTAAAATTGCATTATTTGAAAAATAATTCTTTTAACGGAAAAAATGAATTTGTTCATACATTATGTCTATGAAACACATAATATGGACTCTAAATTTATAAGGATTATATAATGTTCAAAAGTCAGTTAAAACTATTCATAACCGCTTTTGAACGGCTAGTTTGGTAAGTCGTGATGCGCTTGAACTCAGTGTTGCGTATAGTGCAAGTTATTGCATTACATTGAAGAAATAACGTACTATGAAATATTTGGGTGTTAAAAAATCCATGTATTTTCCATATTTTTATAATGAATTCATGGAAATCCAACTTTTGTGATGATGGATCCATCCCCCAAATTTTAGACCCCAAAAATTTGGCAAACACTGGGAGAAGGTGCCACTTTATATACATAATTTTTGTGTACTACCTATAGAAATTCCATTCATCTCTCTTAGATATTTGTCAACATATCTTATCAAAAATATCTCACAAACTCCAAAACTAAACTTGGAAAACTTCATTTTCAACAAACACAATCTACCCAAAAACAGAGCATTGTTACCTTGAGGGATTTTTTCCCAATAGTCTTCTTACCTATTTTTGGGAAAAATATGTTCATACATTTTCTATATCATGAATAGATTTTTAATTATATATTTTATTAAAAAAATACCCTATGAGGTATTGAATAACAAAAAACATAAAGTTTTATACTTTAAAGTTTTTATATGCAAGGTGTATGTATTAAATAGTAAAGGAAACATTTGAAAGATTGATCCAAATGATGATGAAGGAATATTTCTTTGATATTTCTCAACTTATAAATATTTTAGAGTGTAAAATAAAAAACAAGGATAGAAAAAAAATTATTTTAATTTTGATGCATGTGATCCATTTGATCATAAAAAAAAAGTAAAAGGATGAATTCATTAATTCATTGAATAAATTAAGACTTATCTCTTCAAAATATTTGTTTCAAAAAAAATAGAATATGATGAGATTAAACCCAGTTTAGAAGACCCTCAAACTAATGAACATGAAATTATCTAACCTAGATAGACTTGAACCTTAAAATACCATCCATTAGATTATATTATACGAGACCTAGATATAGGTGTTAGGACTAAAAGGAATATAGGAAACCTAGATGAGTTATCTGCCTTTCTATCTCGATTTGAACCTAAATCTATATAAAAAGCCTTAGAAGATTAGAGTTGGAAAATATCCATGCAAGAATAACTACACTGGTTTAAGAGAAATAAATGTTTGTAATTAGTTGATAGGCCCCCAAACCATCTAGTGAATAAATCAAATTGTTCTTTAGAAATAAGAAAGAAGGTCAAGGTATAATCACTACGAATAAGAATAGGATAGATGCTAAGGGATACAATTAGGATAATGGAATAGATTATGAGGCAACTTTTTCTCTGGTTTCCAAAATAGAGGCCATTAGAATCCAATTATCTTGTGCATCTCATATGAATTTTAAATTATATAATATGGATGTAAAATTTAATTTTTTTAAATGGTTATCTAATGGAGGAATTCTATGTTAAATATCATCTAGGTTTTTAAATCCCTCATCAATGAAATTATATTTTCAAACATACTAAATATCTATATGTATTTAAATAAGAACCAATAGCTTAGTATGAAAGATTATGTTCTTTTCTTGTGAAAAATGGGTTTTCAATGGATTTAGCAGATCATTCCCTATTTAATAAAAAATATTATTCTAATATTTTATTATTAAAAATCAATGAGGTTGTTTTTTGATTAACTAATTAAAATATTTCTAATGGTTTCTAAAAACTTATGCATAAAAATTTTAAATGAGTATGATGGGAGAATTGAATTTCTTTCTTGGTTTTCAAATTTATCAAAAAGATTTTGAAAATTTTTTGAATGAAAGAAAATATATTCCTGGTTTTTTTAAAAAAATGGACCTAAAAATAGTAAGACATATGCAACTCCCATGTGTACTAATATAAAACACTATTTGGATGAAAATGGTAAACTATTTGACAATAAGTTATATATAGGTAGGATTGTTAGTTTACTATAACTTCCTACTAGTAGACCAGAAATTATGTTTTTTGTCTTTGTCAAAGATTTCATACAAACCCAAAACAATCTCATCTTATAACTATTAAAATAATTTTATATATTTAAAAGGAACTATTTGTCTATCTATAATTTACCAAAAACAATATAATTTTAATTTAATTTCATATTTAGATTATGATTTTAGAAATTGTAAATTAGATAAAAAGAGTACCTCAGGTACTTGTTAATTTTTATGAATGTCCCTAGTTTCATGGGCCATTAAAAAGTAACATTCATTTGCATTATCAAAATCTAAGGTTGAATAAATTTCTTCTAGAAATTGTTGTGCACAATTTTTGTAGATGAAACACACTCTTCTATAATTTTGACTAAACATTAATTATATTCTTATTTTATGTATTGATTATAGTGCTATTAATATTTCAAAAAAAATAAGTCACTCTAGTACTAATAATATTTATATAAGGGGTTATTTTATAAGAGATCATATCCGAAAATGGGATATATCTTTGGAATTTTCCAATACTGAATATCATCTTGAAAATATATTCACTAAATGACTTCCCACTACTTATTTTTATTTTATTAAAGAGAGTTAGGTTTATTTAATTTTAAGTAAATATTTTAATTTTCCTTGATTAATCTATGTAGAATTTTAAATTTATTTTATTTGATAATTTTCCATTATAGTTTTATTTTTGATATTTATTATAGTTAAATAAATTTATATGTTTAAAATTACTTTTTTTAATTTATTTCATGAAATTATCTTTTCATGTTTCAAAAACCAAAAGAGTTACTCTAAAAAAATTTCTTGAGAAAATGATCCATAATTTAGAAACCACCACAACTTCCCTTCTCCCTCATACCTTCGATATTATTCTCTTTCAAACTTCTAATATCTAAAACTAACTTCAATCCAAAAACTTAAACCCCCAAACTTATGATTCATTAAATATACAAGACTAAGAAGACTAATGAAGCTGGTTTGAAAAGCTAAAAGAAGCAGGGGCCTTTCAGTTCAAAAAGAAGTGTTCTTAAAAGAAAAATGGTTTATTTTGAATGGTTTTCTTAGATGAATCTCCTAATAAAGCAAGGCCAAAGATTTCAAAGACTAGAATACATTTTTAATAAAGAAAATATATTGTTTTTTTAAGAAGGATGTAAAGGAATTTTATGAAAACACCTAATTTAGTTCAATAGACTCAAAGGGTGTTGTTTAATCAATGGTAAACAGCTATGAGTTTTAAATTTATTTAGTTAATATGGCTCAGATTTTCCACATCCCCCATAAAGGATAGATCTATTTCAATTTAATATAAAATGGGGACAGTTTCCAAAAATTATAATAAATCATTTATTTTATGTATGGGTCCTCCCAAATCCGAAATATGTTTGTGAAGGATCTGGAGATATATAAAAAAAAATTGGTTAAGTTTATTAAAAATATAGTTGTTCCATGAATAGAAGATTTGGAGAAAAATATTTTTTTGGATTTGCATGTGATGTTCTTGATGTTGATCGACATAAAATTTAATTTTACTAGATTTATGATGAGATATATGGATCATTGTAATCATAGATATGCAAAGATGTATTTATACCATTACGTAAGACTAGTTTCTCTTTTTCAATATAATAAAGGTAAGATCTATGATATTCAGAAAAGTATCACATGTCACCATGAGAATATTCTCTTAGCTGGCATGCTCATAAAATTTGGATTTTCTGGTGCATAACAAAAGGAAAAATGATTCTTATTGGATCCATAGATAAAAAGACATCTAGATCTCATGTTCAAGGGGAGAAAAGACGTTTAAAGTTTTTTAGTTTAACAATAAGTGGTGATAAGTAAGTTACAGAATCCAAATTTGAAAGAGTTGGAGTTTGTAAGATGCTTTTGTTGGTGCTACCAAAATTCCAATCACTACAAAGAGAAAGAAAATTATAGATGATAATATAACTTCTAGGATATGGGGAGTTCCTCAATCACATGGATCTTATCAGGATCCTTTTAGAGAAACTTAAAATAAAGATATTATTATTCTTAGACAAAGAAAAAAGTAAGAACCTATTGAGAAGTTTTTGGTTCCTGTAGTTGAAGAAGTGAATGAAGCCCAAATATGTTTCTCAATAAATTTTTTAGGAAGATGGTGGATGAGTTTTTTTTTGAATAAAGAGTACCAGAAGAATATTAAAAAATGATGAGCAGTTTTCTCATGTTAAGAAGAATACTATTGGGGAATTTCATTCTAATGAGCATGTAGGTACCCCTATATCTGAAACAAATGGTCTAATCAAGGATCAGATAGTGTATCCTATTGATACCTTCGAAAATACTAATGAATTTGGATGATATGAAGACAATAAAGTTCTTATATATTTTATCTCTCTCTATGGTGAAGAATTTGAAGTTCAATCAATTAATTTAATTAAAGTTAGTGTTACTACTGGAATCTAGTGTTTTCCCAATGGTAATATAGAGACGGTTGGAAGAAACTGTTGTTATAGTGTAAAAGAAGCAACATTTTCCAATGGGTTGTTCAAACCATTGGCAATGTGTATATATTCCTAATATTTCCCAACGTTTTTCCAAAACTATTGGGAAATAACTATTTTCTCTAAGTTATACCAACTTTTTATGAAAACCATTGGTAAAGAGAAGCTTTACCCCAAATACCCATCACCCCATCTCCCATTTGGCCTGATTGCAGACCTAATCCAGACCTCCTCCCGAAGTCTTCTCAGCCACGAAACACCTTCCAACTTAAGATCCTTGTTCAATCAAACAAATTTTTATTTCTACACTTCAAATTAGTAAGTGTTACCTTAGTTTTAGTGTTCTTCCTCTTTTTGTTTTATGATTTATGTTTTGATTTAGGCTAAATTAGAGTTATTATTTTTGGAGTACCAAACCCTTTGGTTTACTTTATGTTTTTTTGTCCTACACTTCATACATAGTGAAGGGTCTGTTTAGTGAGGTTTGTTTAGTGAATGGGGGGTAAAGGGTTTGTTTTATGTTTTTTGTTTAGTGGGGTAAAGGGTTTTTTTATATTTGTTTTATGTTTTTTATTTAGTGGGGTTTTATGTTTTATGTTTAGTGGGGTTTTATGTTTTTTGTTTAGTGAAATGGATAATGCATGATAGTTTGCCTTTCTTAATGAATAAAATGATTTTAAATAGAAATACCCTAAGGGGGGATGCAGGAGGGGTAGGGGATGTCTATGTGTGGGGTTCTTCTTAGGTGGGTGTGGGTTGTCCAGGGGGTAGGGGCTGCAGGGGGGATACAGGGGGCTATAAGGGTGTGGGGGAGGGGTATGGGATACCCCAGAGAGGGGTGTAGGCTGTCCAGGGGGGTCAGGGTGGGGTGTCCAGGTGGGGGAGGGGGTGTGGGGTTTCCGTGGAGGGGCTATCCAGGTGGGGGTGGGGAGGATGTCCAGGTGGGGGTGGGGGTGGGATGTCCGGGTGGGGGGTTGTCCAAGTGGGGGGCTGCAGGGGAGGGGGTGTGGGCTGTCCAGGTGGGGGGGTTGTCCAGGTGGGGGGGTTGTCCAGAAAGGGGGATGTAGGAGAGGGGGTGTGGGCTATCTAGGGAGGGGTGGGTTGTCATGTGGGTCTATCTAGGTGGGGGAGGGGTATGTCCTATCCAAGGAAGGGGGATGTCCAGTGGGGGTTGGGGAGTGGGTTGTCTAGGTGGGGGGCTGTTGAGGGGGGATATCGGGGGACTGTAGGGGAGGGGTGTGGGATTTCTAGGGAGGGGGTGGGTTGTCTAGGGGTGGTGGTGGGTGGGCTATGCAGGTGGGGGAGGGGTGTGGTTTGTCAAGGAGGGGTGGGATGTCCAAGGAGGGTGGGGTGGGATGTCTAGGAGGGGGATGGGGGTTGGTTGTCTATGGAGTAGGGGGAGTGTGCTATTCAGGTGTGGTGGGGGGTGTCTAGGTGGGGCGGGGGGCTAT
This sequence comes from Viscum album, assembly GCA_963277665.1. Classification (NCBI taxonomy): domain Eukaryota; kingdom Viridiplantae; phylum Streptophyta; class Magnoliopsida; order Santalales; family Viscaceae; genus Viscum; species Viscum album. Next base: position 23,988 of record CAUJRU010003388.1, on the reverse strand, counting down.
CCAGGTGGGGGTGTAGGGGGTAGGGGGCTATAGGGTTGTGGGGGGTGTGGGTTGTCCATTCTGATACTCCACAAAAAATGGGAATCAAATATAACCAATGTATAGTTTCTTTCACATGTTAAGACTTCTTTTGATGTTTTATACCAGCAGTCACTCTTACCCTTCCGAGAAGAGGTGATCTCTACCATGAAATCTCACTCAGTTTTTTATCCACTATCCATATTTATCTCATACAAATTAAACAATCGTACAACTCGATATCACCTAATGACATAACAAATATCATACTCCTATGAGTAGTGTCCCATCAAAACATAGATCATAAAATATGATCCACGTATGATATTTGGTGGTGTGTTTACAATTGGGTGTGTTGTGATTTATATGTATGATATTCATGGTTTACACCAACAGTCTTCTCAGTCATCTATAATAGGCTTTAAATCATGCTACAATTAGATAAAGATTGGATTTTATGACCCTATTTTGGGGGTGGACACCCCCACCCCTTAGACAACCCCCACCCCCTTGGACACCCCCCCCCCACACACCCCTTGGACAGCCCCACCCCCTGGATAGACCTACCACCCCCATGGATAGCCCTGCCACCCTCGTGGACAGCCTGCCCACACCTTGTGGATAGCCCACCCACCCTCGTAGACACCTTGTTCAACTTGGATAGCCCCGCCACCCTCGTGGACAGCCTTCCCACCCACCTCATACACCCCTAGACACCCCCTCCACCCCCTGGACAACTCGTCTACCCCCTGGACACCTCGTACCCCCTAGACATCCCTCGCCCCTGAAACCCCCCCCCCCCCCGCACCCCCATGACCCCCTTGGAAAGCCCCGCCACCCCCGTGGACAGCTCACCCACCCCCTGGACACCTCTTACCCATTCGATATCCCCCCCCCCCCACCCCCATGAACAACCCTCCCACCCCCCTGGACACCACATGCCCCCCTGGACAGCCCCACCACCCCTGTGGACAGCCCGCCCACCAACCCCGTACCCCCTGGACAGCCCCTCCCACCCCCTATGGATAGCCCCCCACCCCCCATGGATAGCCCACCCACCCCCCTGGACACCCCCCGGACACCGGCCCACCACCCCACGGACACCCCAATCCCCCCAGACACCACCCACCCCCTAGAAAGCCCCCCCCCAGAAACCTATGACCCCATTGGACAGCCCCACCACCCTAGTGGATAGCCCGACCATCCCCCATGGACAGCCCTCCCACCCCCCTAGACACCTTGTACCCCCTGGATAGCCTCGTCACCCTTGCCACCCCCTGGACAGCCCACCCACCCCCTGGACACCTTTTACCCCCTGGACAACTATAGCACCCCGCCTTTTTAAGACATAAACTTTCATTACATTTTACAAAACCGAGGATCTTTAAGGTTTAGTGTCTTGGAAACCAGGAACTTAAAACATGAAACAAAAAAACATTCTCCTTAAACACTTGAAAGGCTTCTCCTTATGTTCATCCTAGGTTCATTTCTGCATCTCATAACCTGGGGACATACATCAAAAGAAAGGGTGAGCAAAAGGCCCAGTAAGGGAAACAAGATGAACATTTTACATGTGAACTTGAGATACTTCAATAAGGACATGAAAAGAACTTTAAGGCATGAGAAAGAAATCATGAGGCATTTCATAATAAAAATAACATTTTTCATAACTTGAAGATGTGGCTACATCATTTAACATAGACAATCATGAACATATCACCAAGGTCCATCCCCAAGGTGTCATTTGAAAATTACCAAGGTTATTCACCAAGGTATCATGAAAATTGTAATCTCTAGTGGTTACATCATTACCCAATGCATTGGAGCGCTATCAGGGCGCACCCTTAAATTTGCCTTTATTATCATGTGAGCCACATATATCATCATCAAACATTTCATAAATAACCCACATAGCATAAAATAAATGGGTTTCATTTCATAATCATAACGTTTTAAAAACTGCTTTAAAGACATGATCTTTACGTCACTTTAAACCCACGGAAAGGGAAAGCGGGTCTCATGTATGTAAATCCCAGAATTTAAAATGGAACATTTTGATATATATGTGAATACCCTTGTATAAATAAGAGCTTTGAGTATTCACTTTATAACATAAAATAATTTTTGAGAAAAGAGAGAGGCATTTTGAGGGGAAAATTCTGCAGCATAACGGCTAAGTTTCGGGGTTTTAGAAAACATTGAAATGAGAGGGGACATGGGTCACCCACTCATAAATGATCCATAAAACAGTAGGGTGAAGGAATAAGAAGGACATATGGACATGGTAATGAAATTTTAGGGACATACCATTTGAAATGAAAAACATGGAAGAAAAAAAAAGTTTAGATTTCTCTTATGAAAATTCGGCAGTCTTACCGCGTCACTTAACTTCAAAAGAAAATGATTTGACAAGATAAAATAGGGTCCCTCATCATATGATAATAAGAGATCAGTATGATGGATATATAGATAATTCCCCAACATAACAAAAAGGAACTTGAAAGAATTGACATGAAAGTAGAACTTCAAAACGAGAAGGGTGAAGAACCACTTAAAAATTCGGCAGCCTAACGGCGCCACTTAAATCTTAAAAATACTGAATTGAAGCGATCAAATGGGGTCTCTCATCATATGAACATAAGAGTCCAGTATGATAGATATAGAGATCATACCCCAATATAACAAAAAGGAACTTGAAATAATTGACATGAAAGTAGAACTTCAAAACGAGAAGGGTGAAGAACCACTTAAAAATTCGGCAGCCTAACGGCGCCACTTAAAACATCAAAATACTGAATTGAAGCGATCAAATGGGGTCTCTAATCATATGAACATAAGAGTCCAGTATGATAAATTTAGAGATCATACCCCAACATAATAAAAAGGAACATGAAAGACTTGAATGAAAATAGAACTTGAAAACGAGGAAGGTGAAAGAATCCCTTAAAAATTCGGCAGCCTAACAGCGCCACTTAAACATTCTTAAAACGAATTGATGAGAGCAAGGGGGGTCTCTCATCATATGAACATGAAATAGGCAGTAGGATGAATATAAAATAACATCCTCCAACATAAGAACATGGAGTATAAAAGAAATGTCATAAAAGAGATCACTTGAAAAGAAAGAGAGGGGTCGGATCCCTTACCTTAAAATGTGACTCTTGAAACTCAAAGGATTGGACCTTGAGGGCTTGGGGGCACCTTGGGAGGACTCTTTGGAAGGTAAGAAGACCAGAACTTCGTTGGGGGAGAGTTGGGAGTGAAAACTAAAGGAGGAAAGGGTGGGTATTTATAGGGAAAGTGAGGGGACGAAGCATTAATGGCCAAAGGACACCTCACATGTGCTTTTCTCAAACCCATGTGCTCTCCCTTGTCATTTATCATGGAGTTAGGCCACATGGGGCCCCCAAAACAATAATTCATCACCCTTGGCCGGCCAACCCTCAAAAGATCTCATGACATCATCATGACACCATTATGATGTCATTAAACATACCGAAACCCTAAAACTGTATTTTTACTATTCACTAAAAATTCAACCTTCTCAGAATAACCCCAAAATTTCACCTTAACCAAATATCAATGCTCTGATTTCAAAAATGAAATCCATTTTATAAAAATAATTTTCTAAATATTTTTAATTTAATTTTTAAATAAAAGCACTATTCATCGAAAATTCACTTTTTTCAGAAAAATCCCCAAAAATTACCATAACATAATATCGATGCTCTGAGTTCAAAAATGAAGTCATTTTTATAAAAATAATTTTCTAATTATTTTTAATTAAATTTTTAATTAAAAAACACTATTCACCCGAAAAAACTAATACTTGAATAATAAGTAATGAAACCGTTATTTAACTATTTTATTGAATCACATTACTTAATCAAGGTGCCTAGATTATTTTAAAACTTTCTTTAAGTGAGATTACTAATCCATTTGGTCATATTACTAATCCTAATCATAAAATCACTATTCATAATTTACTATTCATCAAAAATCAAGTTGATCTTATTAGACTCTAAATTTAGTACTGAACATAATTGCAGAAGACCATTTTCTGAAAATCATGACACATTTTTAATTATTTAGGGTTTACATAAACATATTTAAAATATCCTTTTTCTAAAATTCATAAAAAATATGCATACTATATTTATCTGGTCATTTCAAAATTCATAAATATCATCATAAGAAGAAATCCAAATTTTTATTTAAAAAAAGGATTACACAAGGCAATTACGGTCTCGTTACATAACCCCTTATAATACCAGCATAGGACCTAAGAGTAAGGTGTGCCAGGGTGATGGAATTTTGGGGCGGCTCAGTCAACATTGCCCGAGTAGTAATTTCTATCAGTTTGAACTTCTCGCGAAGGCGATTCCGTTCTAGCTTCACATGATGAAGTTCGGCTTGGATTTGGTCCAGAGCAAAGCCCAATGGTGCTACCTCCTTCCCAATCTCTGTTAGATGGGCTTCGATCGGCCCAAGGCTACTAGGTGAGGCCATCAAATCTTCTTTCTATAATAATTAACCAAGATTACTTAAATTTAGAGACAATAATCAAAACATTTTGTTCACGGTGGTCATATTGACCGATGGTCATATAACACTCAAAAACCAATGGTCTCATTTTATTTATAATCATGTTTATAAAATAAAACATTTTTTTGAGTATAAAAAAATAACACATGAAATTAGGAAACAAGATTTATTCAAAATTTCGGGTCGTTACAATCTTCCCCCCTTAAGAAATTGCGTCCTCGCAATTTTTTTTTTTTTTAAATTGGGTTTTGAAATTTCATTGAAAGTCCCACATCGGAAAAAGAGTCAGTAACACCATTACTTTAAAAGAAAGAAAAGGAAGTACAAAGGCCACCCGAGTTAACCCACACTCGGGTTCCATGTAGGAAAACATGGACATGGAGGAAAAAACAAAGGGTCGGTTCTGAGAGAGTGTGATAGAGAACATGATTAGGAGAAAGTTAACCATGAGAAAATCCCAAACTTATGACGTGTGTAAACGGTCTTTGATTACCTAGTAGGAAACGTAAACCAACAACATTTTTGTTTTATGTTTCTTTTCATAATTTTGAGGATTTCATTTACTACATAGAACAAAAACATAAGAAAATATACCTACCTTCAAGTAGAGTTTCATCCTTTAACAAGTCCCTACCAACACTAATCTTTTCGCCAAATGATGAGAATTCAAAAACACTTGGTCTCATAAAAGCACAAGAATCATCTTCTATAGAATCACATAATCTAAAAAAGATTAACTATCTATTTCTTTTATCTTTAAACATTATCCCAAAAACAGAAAGGTTAAGGTAAAACAACTCTTCAAAAAGAAAGAATCCCATAGGAATAGAACCTACTTTTAAATCTTCAAAGTTCCATGGTACTACCCAACGTTCATCATAGACCACTCCATAAATAACGGTCCTTAAAATTCCTCAAAATAAACCAAACTAAGATTGAAACCCAAATACAAGAAGGATTTGATAACATAGTCTTCCAAAACAACTTCATTGTACATCTCCAGACAACACCAACCACTCCTAACATCTTATAACAAAAGTAGCTAACCTAAACATATTTTACCCAAGATAGGTCAATCATTCCCAAAAGTAACCTAAATTACTATAAGTCCACCTTAAATTCATCAATTCTTCAAAATATAAGTCAACCTTACTCCTCAATGAAAATACCGTAGTAATCTATTTACCTCGATCAAATATGGTTCCCAAAATAATGAACGTCTTCCAAAATAATAATCATATTTTAATCCCCTAATCATCCCTGTCATATTAATACGAAAATCATCGCATTTCCTATCACATTGGTTGTCGGAACATGTTCTTCCATTTCCCACCATTAACTAAGAAGAGAAAGCATAATTAGGGGCTTAAGTACTTAGCTAATAATCATGAAAAGGAACTGAAAGCATATAAGGATAACTTGTATATGAAAGGTATACCCTAACTTGTGATCTCCTAGGTTCCCATCTAGGTTATGAATGATCATATATTCTTATGTGAACCTTTATTTTATTTTATCTTTGTTCCTTTAATAATGGTTCATACCAAGCTTATGAATTTACCAAAGCATATCCCCCGGGAGTGTCGTAACCAAGAGTGCAGCAAGGCCCGTTGTCGTGTACCAGTTCCCGTTCGAGTCTAGCTCAAAGCGGTGTTTTCGGATTTTACCCCTATGTACATCTGTGCCAGAGCCACCTCTACCTGCTCGTATCCAGACAGGGATGTATTTGCTTGGCAACCCCTTACTCAATACTCACCAAAATACCAGGAAGATTTCCTATATTAAACTTTTCTATAGGGTTCATCCTAGAGTTTTCATATCCTAATTTCCACAAATAACTAAACCATCCTTTGATACCAACTATAGCATCCCGCCATTTTATCACATAAACTTTCATTACATTTTACAAAACCGAGGATCTTTAAGGTTTAGTGTCTTGGAAACCAGGAACTTAAAACATGAAACAAAAAAACATTCTCCTTAAACACTTGAAAGGCTTCTCCTTATGTTCATCCTAGGTTCATTTCTGCATCTCATAACCTGGGGACATACATCAAAAGAAAGGGTGAGCAAAAGGCCCAGTAAGGGAAACAAGATGAACATTTTACATGTGAACTTGAGATACTTCAATAAGGACATGAAAAGAACGTTAAGGCATGAGAAAGAAATCATGAGGCATTTCATAATAAAAATAACATTTTTCATAACTTGAAGATGTGGCTACATCATTTAACATAGACAATCATGAACATATCACCAAGGTCCATCCCCAAGGTGTCATTTGAAAATTACCAAGGTTATTCACCAAGGTATCATGAAAATTGTAATCTCTAGTGGTTACATCATTACCCAATGCATTGGAGCGCTATCAGGGCGCACCCTTAAATTTGCCTTTATTATCATGTGAGCCACATATATCATCATCAAACATTTCATAAATAACCCACATAGCATAAAATAAATGGGTTTCATTTCATAATCATAACGTTTTAAAAACTGCTTTAAAGACATGATCTTTACATCACTTTAAACCCACGGAAAGGGAAAGCGGGTCTCATGTATGTAAATCCCAGAATTTAAAATGGAACATTTTGATATATATGTGAATACCCTTGTATAAATAAGAGCTTTGAGTATTCACTTTATAACATAAAATAATTTTTGAGAAAAGAGAGAGGCATTTTGAGGGGAAAATTCTGCAGCATAACGGCTAAGTTTCGGGGTTTTAGAAAACATTGAAATGAGAGGGGACATGGGTCACCCACTCATAAATGATCCATAAAACAGTAGGGTGAATGAATAAGAAGGACATATGGACATGGTAATGAAATTTTAGGGACATACCATTTGAAATGAAAAACATGGAAGAAAAAAAAAAGTTTAGATTTCTCTTATGAAAATTCGGCAGTCTTACCGCGTCACTTAACTTCAAAAGAAAATGATTTGACAAGATAAAATAGGGTCCCTCATCATATGATAATAAGAGATCAGTATGATGGATATATAGATAATTCCCCAACATAACAAAAAGGAACTTGAAAGAATTGACATGAAAGTAGAACTTCAAAACGAGAAGGGTGAAGAACCACTTAAAAATTCGGCAGCCTAACGGCGCCACTTAAAACTTAAAAATACTGAATTGAAGCGATCAAATGGGGTCTCTCATCATATGAACATAAGAGTCCAGTATGATAGATATAGAGATCATACCCCAATATAACAAAAAGGAACTTGAAATAATTGACATGAAAGTAGAACTTCAAAACGAGAAGGGTGAAGAACCATTTAAAAATTCGGCAGCCTAACGGCGCCACTTAAAACATCAAAATACTGAATTGAAGCGATCAAATGGGGTCTCTAATCATATGAACATAAGAGTCCAGTATGATAAATTTAGAGATCATACCCCAACATAATAAAAAGGAACATGAAAGACTTGAATGAAAATAGAACTTGAAAACGAGGAAGGTGAAAGAATCCCTTAAAAATTCGGCAGCCTAACAGCACCACTTAAACATTCTTAAAACGAATTGATGAGAGCAAGGGGGGTCTCTCATCATATGAACATGAAATAGGCAGTAGGATGAATATAAAATAACATCCTCCAACATAAGAACATGGAGTATAAAAGAAATGTCATAAAAGAGATCACTTGAAAAGAAAGAGAGGGGTCGGATCCCTTACCTTAAAATGTGACTCTTGAAACTCAAAGGATTGGACCTTGAGGGCTTGGGGGCACCTTGGGAGGACTCTTTGGAAGGTAAGAAGACCAGAACTTCGTTGGGGGAGAGTTGGGAGTGAAAACTAAAGGAGGAAAGGGTGGGTATTTATAGGGAATGTGAGGGGACGAAGCATTAATGGCCAAAGGACACCTCACATGTGCTTTTCTCAAACCCATGTGCTCTCCCTTGTCATTTATCATGGAGTTAGGCCACATGGGGCCCCCAAAACAATAATTCATCACCCTTGGCCGGCCAACCCTCAAAAGATCTCATGACATCATCATGACACCATTATGATGTCATTAAACATACCGAAACCCTAAAACTGTATTTTTACTATTCACTAAAAATTCAACCTTCTCAGAATAACCCCAAAATTTCACCTTAACCAAATATCAATGCTCTGATTTCAAAAATGAAATCCATTTTATAAAAATAATTTTCTAAATATTTTTAATTTAATTTTTAAATAAAAGCACTATTCATCGAAAATTCACTTTTTTCAGAAAAATCCCCAAAAATTACCATAACATAATATCGATGCTCTGAGTTCAAAAATGAAGTCATTTTTATAAAATAATTTTCTAATTATTTTTAATTAAATTTTTAATTAAAAAACACTATTCACCCGAAAAAACTAATACTTGAATAATAAGTAATGAAACCGTTATTTAACTATTTTATTGAATCACATTACTTAATCAAGGTGCCTAGATTATTTTAAAACTTTCTTTAAGTGAGATTACTAATCCATTTGGTCATATTACTAATCCTAATCATAAAATCACTATTCATAATTTACTATTCATCAAAAATCAAGTTGATCTTATTAGACTCTAAATTTAGTACTGAACATAATTGCAGAAGACCATTTTCTGAAAATCATGACACATTTTTAATTATTTAGGGTTTACATAAACATATTTAAAATATCCTTTTTCTAAAATTCATAAAAAATATGCATACTATATTTATCCGGTCATTTCAAAATTCATAAATATCATCATAAGAAGAAATCCAAATTTTTATTTAAAAAAAGGATTACACAAGGCAATTACGGTCTCGTTACATAACCCCTTATAATACTAGCATAGGACCTAAGAGTAAGGTGTGCCAGGGTGATGGAATTTTGGGGCGGCTCAGTCAACATTGCCCGAGTAGTAATTTCTATCAGTTTGAACTTCTCGCGAAGGCGATTCCGTTCTAGCTTCACATGATGAAGTTCGGCTTGGATTTGGTCCAGAGCAAAGCCCAATGGTGCTACCTCCTTCCCAATCTCTGTTAGATGGGCTTCGATCGGCCCAAGGCTACTAGGTGAGGCCATCAAATCTTCTTTCTATAATAATTAACCAAGATTACTTAAATTTAGAGACAATAATCAAAACATTTTGTTCACGGTGGTCATATTGACCGATGGTCATATAACACTCAAAAACCAATGGTCTCATTTTATTTATAATCATGTTTATAAAATAAAACATTTTTTTGAGTATAAAAAAATAACACATGAAATTAGGAAACAAGATTTATTCAAAATTTCGGGTCGTTACAACAACCCCCCCCCCCACCCCACCCCACCCCACCTGGAAATCCCCCCACCCCTGAGACACCCCCGGCCCCCTTAGACATCCCCGCCACCCCTGTGGATAGCCCCCCCGCCCCTTGATATCCCGTACCCTCTAGACTACCCCCCCCCCCACCCCCATGGACAACCCGCACACCCCCCCCCCCCCCGAACACTTGTCAACCCCCCCCCAGACAACCCCATCCCCCTGAACACCCCCACCCCTGGAAAGCCCCCCCCCCCGAAACCCCTAACCCCATTGAACAGCTCTGTCACTCCCTTGGACAGCCTGACCACCCACCGTGGATAGCCCGACCACCCCCGTGGACAGCCCGCCCACCCCCTTAGACAGCCCTCCTATCCCCCTGGACACCCCGTACCCCCGTGGACAGCCCTGCAACCCCCTTGGCTAGCCTGTCCACCCCTTGGACACCCCGTACCCCCTGGACATCTCCGCCCACCCCATAGAAACCTCTCTCACCCCCTGGACAGCCCACCCCCCCCCCCTTGACACCCCCTATCCCCCCTGGATAGCCCTACCACCCTCGTGGACAGCCCACCCACCTGGACACCCCGACCCCCCTAGACATCCCTCCACACCCTGGACACTGTCAACCCCCCTGGACAGCCCGACCACCCCCGTGGACATCCTTCCCACCTAGACACCCCGATCCCCTAGACAACCCCCCACCCCCTGGACACCTCTAACCTACCTGGATAGCCCCACCACCCCCTTGGACAGCCTGCACCCCCCTGGACACCCCATCCCCCTTGGGCAATGTATGTGATCACTCAAATTATCTACTAAAATATACAATTTATTCGATCTAAAATTTAGTCAACTCCTAAATAATTCTCCTCCACAAGTGTATATGATTTTGTACACTCATGTATAGTTCTTCAAAGATATTTTGTTATAAATATTGTATTTTGTTGTCTTTTATATTATGATTCTCATATAGAGTCGTGTGTTAATTATGGTTTCATATATAGTGAACAATTATCATTTAATTAAATATATTTTTGATGAAACCGCAATCTTATTGAATTAATTTTGATGAAATGACTTATAACGATTTTTTTACAGTATGGATAGAAGATGGATGTATGAAACTGATTGGATCTCAAGTGATTTTCAAAACGATTTGGATATCCTTCAAGATTTTTCATTTCACAATGCTTCAGATAGTGTTCACATACACTTCCCATGTTCCAATTGTGTTGGTAGACCTTGGTTGAGCCGTAAAGAAGTCAGCTTCCACATAACCAAATATGGTTTTCAAGCAAACTACTATGTGTGGTATCACAATGGGGAGAAAATGAAATCTCAAATTTCTGATGATCCAAATGAGAGGAATGGAGTGGAGAATTTTTTATATGACCGATTTCCATTTATTCATCATCATGAAAAAGAAAGGATTACAACCCAAGAAGACTTCGATATGAGCACACATGATGCGTCTAATGAAAATGATGATGTTTTTAGGGTGAAGAAATTGAATGATTCTACCACGACTCCAGTATATCTACAATGCGATGAAATGAAAAAGATGGAACTTTTAATCTGATTATTTCATGGGAAAACAATGTATGGGGTTTCTAATATATCAATCGATTACATTTATACCTTCTTGAAGGATTTACTTCTTGATGATGCAGATATTCCCTCAAACCACTATATGGCATGAAAGATAGTTGAGGAACTTGGATTTTCAAAATAAAATTCATGCTTTCCTGAAAGATTTTAGTTTATTCTAGGAGGAAACCACTGAACAAAATGATTGTATAAAATGTGGCACATCCTACTGGAAGTAAAAATCTGATGGAACACCATCCCGCATGCCACATAAATTAATGTGGCACGTTCCATTGATCCCAAGACTCCATAATCTTTTTATTTCTGATGAAATATCAATAAAAATGAGATGGAATGATACGAAGAGAAAGAAAACAAATGATGAGTTGGTTCACCCTGCAGATGGATTTTCATGGCAGATAATTGATGCTCAATATCCTGATTTTGTATCTGACGTGCGTAATGTGAGGTTAGGTCTTTCATGTGACAATTTTATTCTGTTTGGGAAGATTCTTACTTTGCAAAACACATGGCCAGTTTTTATACACATTTACAATCTTCCCCCAAGGTTGTGTATGAAAAAACCTATACTTTCATGAGTATACTCATATCTGGACCTTCTGATCCTCGAATTGATATTGATGTATACATGAAACATTTTATAAAAGAGTTGAAACTTCTTTGGGATGTGGGTGTGTGCACATACGATGCATATTTGAAAGACATATTTCAGATGTGTGTTGTGCTTATGTGGAAGATCAATGATTTTTGGGCTTATGAAATGATGTTTGGATGGAGCATGAAGATAGAACTATCATGTCTTGTTTGTATGAAGAATACATGATCCATAAGACTGAAACATCAATGTAGTTTCAGTTTTATGGGACATCGATGAATCTTTCCAATGGACCATCCATATAGAAATAATCGTCGAAGATTTGATAATATCACAGTGATCGATGATCAACCTCATCATATGTCTGGAACTGATGTGCTTAATGAATTGAGAGATTTCAGTTTTTCATTCGGGAAGGGTCAAATGAAATCTATAAAGAGAAAGAATGTTTCCACTAAAACCTGTTAAAATTGGAGGAAGAGGAGTATCTTTTTTTATTTTCCTTATTGGTCAACCAATTTGTTATGTAATTGCTTAGAGGTAATGGACATTGAAAAGAATATATGTGAAATGTTGCTTTTAATACTTCTAAATGTTAAGGGAAAGAAAAAAAGATAATTTACGGTCTCAGCGTGACTTGGTGGATTGGGGCATCAGACAAGAATTGCATCTTGTGCATATCAGTGAAAATAAACGGAAAGTTCCATGTGCTTCTTATGTGATTACACCTATGAAAAAAAACAATTTTTGTAAGTATTAGAGACTATTAGAGTTCCTGATGGCTATTTAAGCAATATATCTAAATGGGTCAACAGAAGAGAGTTGAAGCTAAAATCATTGAAGACTTATGATTATCATGTTCTTCTACAGGAGTTGATTCCAATAGCAATCCATAATCTTTTGTCCAGTATTTTAAGGGTGACTATTATTCGGTTTCTCCACTTGTTTAAAGATCCTTGTTCTAATAAGTTGACTAAGTATTTCTTGTAAAAAATGATGACATATGCCCCATTATTTTTGTGTGTGTTGGAGAAAATATTTCCTCCATCATTTTTCACATGCATGTTGCATCTGACTGTCCATGTTCCCACTGAAATACTTCTCAGAGGACCTGTTTCTTTTCATTGGATGTATCCAACTAAAAGAAATATGTACACATTAAATTCTTATATCTGAAACATGAATCATCCCAAAGGTTCTATCGGGAACGGTTACTTGGCTCAAGAATGTATGGATTTCTACTCAATGTATTTCTCTGATCTTACTACAAGAATGAATAAACCAATGAAAATGAAGAAGAATAGAATGAGAAAATTGAACCCAGTTTTCCATCACTTCCTTAAATAGGATGAATTCCGGGGTTATATACATTGAAGACATTAAGACTTGAAGAGAAGGAGATGGCACATCGCATAGTTTTGTTCAAATGTGATTTTTTCGATGAGTACATTAGGTAACTAAATTTAATATGTATATCTTACATATATATCTATTAAACTATTCATATTTTTATCTATAGGGAACATAAAACAATTATAAATAGAAAGCGTCGTTCTTTATCTTTGAGAAGGAGGGAGACTTTGCATCGTAAAGAGTTTTCTGCTTGGTTAAAATTGACAGTAAAAATATTAATGTTTAAAATAATTAAATCAATATTTAATTAATTTTAATATTCAGTTATATTGTAGGTATTGATTTTTCATACTGACTCTGCCTCTGAGGAAATAAGAGCTTTGGATTTTGGTCCTAATACTATGGTTCATGACTGTAAATCAATTATTATCAATGGGTACAAATTTATTGTCACTAAATGATCAAAGAACATGAGAAAACAACATGATGGTATTATGGTTACTAACACAACATATGTTTATTCCAGTGCATCAGATATTAGACCGCGATTTGAAAATGTGGGTTATTATGGAGTCAATGACAAAATAAAAAATATTGGATTATTACTCTCATGGACGAGTCATGATGATGAAATGCCATTGGTTTGATTCGATGACGAGACAGGGAAAATTTATTGATGATTGGGGATTTTGAGTAATTAATAGGACTCACACTCTTTCTACTGAAGAACCATATGTATTGACATCAATGTCTAAACAAGTTTTTTTTATGTCAACGACCAACTTTGACCTGAATTTGGTGTCATAGTTGAAGTAATTCCAAGACATATTTTTGAAGACAGTGATGATGGAATTTTCACTTTCCCTACTACCATTGGAACCAATCCATTTATTTCTTTTGATGACTCTAATCGCTCAATTATCAGAGTTGATTGTGAACTAGAAGTTCTGGTGGAAAATATATATAATCATCCATCAATGTTCTCAATTCTTTTTGTTTACCTCGAGTTGGGTTGTTAAGGATGATACTATTCAAATTGATTTAATATTGATTAAAAATATTTTGTATCCAACTTTAGTATTATGTGAATTTTCAATGTTTATTAGTTGGAATTTTTATTTGAATTTCATTTTCTAATTTGGAATTAAAATGTATTTAAACCTATAAAACCAAAATTTCTAACTTGGTGAACATTTCAATGCTTCAACTGTGATTTGTATAAAATTTGTATGACTCTAAGACCTCTCTTTAAAATTTTACCAGGAAATGAAAATGATGGTTTTTATTCTTCTACAAAACATTTATTGAAACCTGCATCATCAATAAAACATCACGACAACTCAAGAAATGCTAAGGACCACCTACCTTGATTCTGGAGACAATCGCACTCTTAATTTTGCATCTCGGATCCCAATCTAAGCTCTCATCAAGATTCACCCTAAATCCCAACAGAAAAGAGTGTTTTAGATATTCAGAATTATATGATAGAAGAGTGAAAACCCTTATCGAAAATAGGAAGTAAGGAGGGGATTAGACTCACCTGGATCTTCAGTCCTCACTTGACGATACTCAAAACGACCAAGGATCAAAAGGGATCTTCCCTTAAGATCTCTTTGAATCTTTGGATTGTGTTGATAATTTATCACAAGGATCCATGGGTCATTTGTGACATGTATGAGTCAAACCCGCCTCAATCCGAGGCACGGTGTGGCTGGTACCACACAAATTGTCTCACTTTTATTTGAAATGGACAACATTTTAAGTGAAAACAAAAACTGGCATAATGAAAACCAACCATATGCATTTGGATTCTTTTGATACTTTAGGAAAATGATCCATGGGTCATTTTCTATGTGTATTAGTCAAATCTGCCTCAATTTGAGGAATGGTGTGGCTAGTACCACTCAAACTGCCTCATTTTTATTTGAAATGGACAGGATTTTAAGTGAAAACAACAACTTGCATACAGAAAACTGACCAAACACTTTATTATTGTATTGATACTTTAGGAATAAGATACAAGGGTCATTTGTGACATGTACGAGTCAACCTCACCTCAATCCGAGGCACGGTGTGGACGGTAACACTCAAAGTGTCTCTCTTTTGTTTAAAATGGACATTGTTTTAAGTAAAACCAAAAGACATATGTAAAACTAACCAAAAGTATTCTGATTGTGTTGATACTTTATCACAACGATACATGAGTCATCTTTTGATGTGTACGATTCAACCCTACCTCAATCTGAAGCATGGTGTGGATGGTACAACTCAAAGTGTCTCGCAATTATTTGAAATGGACAACATTTTAAGTGAAAACAACAACTGGCATACAGAAAACCAACCAAATGCATTCAGATTGTGTTGATACTTTAGTAAAATGATCCATGGGTCATATTTGATGTGTACGAGTCAAACTCGCCTCAATACAAGTCACGATGTGGCCGGTATCACTCAAAGTGTCTTTCTTTTGTTTAAAATGGACACCCTATTATGTAAAAACAACTGGCATATGGAAAACCAACCAAACATATTCAGATTGTGTTGATAATTTAGAATAAGGATCCATGGTTCATTTTTTATGTGTAAGAGTAAACCCCGCCTCAATCCAAGGCATGGTGTGGCCAGTACCACTCAAAGTGTCTCACTTTTATTTGAAATGGACAACATTTTAAGTGAAAACAACAACCGGCATATGGAAAACTGACCAAACTCATTTGGATTATATTTATACTTTAGGAAAATGATCCATGGGTCATTTTTGACATGTACAAGTCAACCCCGCCTCAATACAAGGTACATTATGGCCTGTATTACTCAAAGTGTCTTTCTTTTGTTTTAAATGGACACTCTTTTAAGTAAAAATAATTGGCATATAGAAAACCAACCAAACATATTCATATTGTGTTGATACTTTAGCATAAGTATACATGGGTCATTTTTGACATGTAAGAGTCAACCTTGCCTAAATCTGAGGCATGGTGTGGATGATATCACTAGAAGTATCTGTCTTTTGTTTAAAATGGAAATCATTTTAAGTAAAAAAACTAGCATACGGAAAACTGACCAAACATTTTTGGATTATGTTGATAATTTAGCACAAGGATACATGGGTCACTTTTGACATGTACAAGTCAAACCCACCTCAATACGAGGCATGGTGTGGTCGTTACAACTCAAAGTGTCTCACTTTTATTTGAAATGGACAACATTTTAAGTGAAAACAAAAATTGGCATATGGAAAATTGACCAAATGCATTTAAATTGTGTTGATAATTCCGTAAAATGATCCATGGGTCATATGTGACATGTACGAGTCAACCCCGCCTCAATCCGAGGCATGGTGTGGCTGGTATCACTCGACGTGTCTTTTTTTGTTTAAAATGGACACCCTTTTAAGTAAAAAGAACTAGCATACAGAAAACTGACCTAACTTATTGGGATTGTGTAGATAATTTAGAACAAGGATCCATGGGTCATTTTTGATGTTTACAATTCAACCCCACCTCAATACGAGGCATGGTGTGGCCTATACCCCTCAAAATGTTTCACTTTTTATTTGGAATGGACAACATTTTAAGTGAAAAAAACAACTGGCATTTGGAAAACTGACCAAACGCATTCGGATTCTGTTGATACATTAAGAAAACGATCCATGGGTCATTTGTGACGTGTACGAGTCAACATTTCCTCAATATAAGGTAGGGTGTGTCCGATACCACTCAAATGGTCTCACTTTTATTTGAAATGGACAAGATTTTAAGTGAAAACAACAACATGCATACAGAAAACCAACCAAATGCTTTCGAATTGTATTAATACTTCAGGACAATGATCCATGAGTCATTTGTGACGTTTACGAGTCAACCCCAGCTCAATCTGAGGCACGGTGTGTCTGGTATCACTCTAAGTGTCTCTCTTTTGTTTAAAATGGACATCATTTTTAGTAAAAACAACTGGCATATGGAAAACCAACCAAATGTATTCAGATTATGTTGATACTTTAGCACAACAATTCATGGGTCATTTTCTACGTGTAAGTGTCAACCCCACCTCAATCTGAGGCATGGTGTGGCCAATACCACTCAAAGTTTCTCACTTTTATTTGAAAAGGACAACATTTTAAGTGAAAACAACAACTGGATTACAGAAAATTGACCAAACGCATTCATATTGTGTTGATACTTTAGGAAAATGATCCATGGGTCATATGTGACATGTACGAGTCAACCCCGCCTCAATCTGAGGCACGATGTGGCCAGTATCACTCGAAGTGTCTGTCTTTTATTTTAAAATGGACATCATTTAAAGTAAAAAACAAGTGGCATACAGAAAACTTGCCAAACGTATTTGGATTGTGTTGATACTTAGGAACGAGGATCCATGGTCCAGCCTCACATAATCCACTTCTCATGTGAGGAACTCATACCCCTATTCTAAAACACATGACATTTAATATTCCAAGGAAAACTGTATTCCCTAAGTCACACAAGCTCATTGATACACACCCATTATCATCATCACTAAGTTCAAATACACTCTCACCAAACCATGGGACATTATATTTGTGTTTGGTTGAAGTCATTTATCAATTTCCTTATTTTGGGGTTATTAGCTTCTAATTTTTAAATTCAATTGTCTATGTGTTATACAAAATGACATTTTGTATGTATTCTTAATTTTGTATGACACATATAATTACGTATTCTATTTTTTATGTATTGTATTCATAATTGATAATTAAATTATTTATGTTTTCAATTCAGTATTCAATTATGAATTGAATTCTGGATCGCACATGTAATAGTCATCTCAATTCTGAATTGAATTCTAAATCAATTAATTATGTTTATAATTACCTTATGAATCATGTTTTAATTTTGTATGTGTATAGTTGTAGGGTGAATTATGTGTTAAATATATATGAATTAATTATGTATATGTACGTGTTATAGTTTTTTATTGTAGGTAATTGGAGTTGGGGAAGATGGAAATGCAGAAAGGGAAGCCTACTAATGGAAATCAAAGAGCAGCAGGTTGCTACCTAAATTGCATAGCAAAGCCTATGCCAATGGTTTAAAACCATTGGCATAGGGCTGTGAATGTTTTTTATACCAACGGTTCAAAGAGAACTGTTGGTAAAAACACTTTCCCAACGGTTTTCAAACTGTTGGGATATAGGTGAAATGTTTAGATATACCAACAGTTTGTGTAAACCATTATAAAAAGCTTTTAAAAAATATATTCCAATGGTTTTAAATCATTGGAATAGTATGTTTACCAATGGTTTCAAACCGTTGGGGAAAAGTTATACCAACTATTTGACATAACCGTTGGTATAATGTAGATTTCCTAACATATACCAATAGTTTTCTAGAAACTGTTGGCATATGTTTTTACCTACCGCTTACTTCCCTATGGTTTGGATAACTATTGGTATATATTATACCAATGGTTATCCAGACTTTACCAACGGTTTGGAACTGTTGGTAAAGGGTCCATTTCCAGTAGTGTGATCCTTCTGTAAATAAAGGTTAGCACTCCTTAATTGCTGAATATGATTTAAATTTTAAGGATCATACTCATAACCTTAACATAGTTATGATAGATAATTATAATAAGTTTAAAGAATAAATAATAAGATTGTATACAGAACTAGAGGGTGATCAAAAATCATATGAAGATCTAAAAAAATTCTTCTATCTCAAGAAAAGAATTCATATTTCTTAATGCTCAGATTAAAATTATGAAATAATGTTCAATTTGAAGAAGGTATTTTGATTATTTTGAGAAATAAATGGTTGATCATGTTGGTAAAGTATTCATTCAATTAGTTTCAAAGTTTGATTTTGGAGATTTGAAAAGTTTTTAGGGAGCTATTTTGAGTCAGTCAGAGCCAGTTCAAGCCAAGGGAGATCTTATAATTATGGTGGAATAGTTTCTCTAAATTTTATAAGGATATTAGAGTCTC
This sequence comes from Viscum album, assembly GCA_963277665.1. NCBI lineage: Eukaryota > Viridiplantae > Streptophyta > Magnoliopsida > Santalales > Viscaceae > Viscum > Viscum album. The sequence continues at coordinate 4,626 of CAUJRU010003388.1, read as the reverse complement.
TTACTTTGGTTTTTTATATCATGAATTACATAATTAAAATTTTACAGTGTATTAGTTATCAACTACACACTCTTTGGGATAATCAACAAGTTCTTGTTGCAAGGTTAACATATGGAGAACCCGGTGTTCAATGTTTATTCAATCAGCTTGGTGGAATTATGAACAGGTATGTCCATTAAATAGAATCAATTCAGAATATTCTAAAGGTGAATATAGTGGAATTTATAAATATGTTTTAGGAAAAAAGGTTGTTAATGAATGAATGTGTAGGGCAAATGAATAGAAATTTTGAGCTATTGATGTAGAAGCTAAAATAAGTTCATCGGACAGTCAGTGTAATGAACAGACCTGAATACCCTCTCAAACTAATACCTGACCCAACTCAACACATGCCCGAAGGGCATTCCCAGTCCCCATGGGCTGGTGACAAATACTCGGTCATCGAACAACAAATAAAGGGAATGGTTTTCCCCAACCTGAAGCAATAACATGGAACATATATTAAATAGAGACAATATAGGAAAAGATAAATATATTCCATAAGAGGGAAAAAAGAGAGGAAAATGAGGAAATAAATAGTAGAAATAGTCTCCATGTACATGTCCAACCATAAAGGACTACCAATATAAAAAAACCAACTACTCTATGTGAAAGTGTGGGAAAACTCCCACTATCTCACCAACAGCTACCCATCCTAGCTAAGAAAAAACCTCACTACCTCACTGTGGTTCCTTTTCTTTCCTTGCATCTAAAGACATAACTAGATCTACACACCACTGAAGAGGTACACAGGTTGTGAGCTAATAAGCTCAGTAGGGTGTCACCTAGTTGTTCTATAATGAGTCTCTGAACAATAATATAAGTATTCTCAACTTTAAAAGAAAACAAAGCATGACAACAGTTTAATACTTTTTGTATAAAAAACATAGAAAATAATTTAATTTTTACTTTTTATATATTTCAAAATAATGTAGGTAAATTAGTTTCCAAGCATTTTATAACCAAATATGTCAACATAAATATCATGTAAAAAAATAATTCATCACATATCATATCAAATCCATGGAAGTACAACAAAATAGTACAAAGTAAAGGTTTTCCAAATCGTCAAGAAGCGCAGGTAACAACATGCAATATATCAAACTAGGTTAGGATAGCTAGGAAAATCGTACCTAACATAGAAAATTGTGTATTCATAATGCCACTAGACATATGCATCAAGTATAGAGGGTACAAACACACCCCAAAAACTGAACCTCCCAATAGTTCTAAGAAGTCCTTAGAACAACATGCCTTTGGAGAAGAGTAAAGCCCTATGAGAAAACCACATGATGGTGGATGATACCTATTACTATACCTTCCACCTATGTACCTAAGGATTCTCATGTTCTCTATTTTCTAAACTAGTTCATCAAACCATTTTCATCAAATCATGCTTTCAAAACATTTCACAATGCTTTGAAAACCCCTTTTCATTTACCAAAACTAGGGGAAAAAATATTTTATAAAAAAATAGTTCCAAAAACACAAAAAAAAATCAAACATATCATAGAATTTTATTTAATAAAGAAATTTATTGAAATAAGAGAAATGTAGTTCACCAACATAGGCTAGAGACAGAACCACATACCTCAAAACTTGGGTTCAGACATGCCCACAAAGGATCCACCCAGAAGAAGAATTCAAAAATGATAATGGAGGCCCTAGAGTCAATATAAACATCTTATAATTGATCACATTCAACAAAATGGTTGGAATAGAAGAGGAAATGACACATACCTCAATAATGAACAACCACCGCACCATAACCGACAAAATAAATAGCCTTTGGAACAAGATCACACCATAGATCTAGAAGGAAACAAGAATAAACATCACCATGGCTCAAAGGATCTGATAACTCAATGCAATAGAACTACCATGATCATAGAAACAAAGAAGAAAAAAGGATTAATCACCCTGATAGATGTAAACCAACCACTATGGTGATCAATCACCAAAAGAACCAATCCAGATCAAATAGAAACTCTAAAAATCACTAGGTAGTCCTTCTTGGTTTAGAGAAAAAAATACTTATGGATGAATGAAATAACATATCACTTACATGGTACCCTAAAATACAACACCATGAGATTTAAATATCATGTATTCTCTTTATAGGTCGTGTAATCCTCAGGATTCAGATGTGATGAAAAAAACCGGTTCCTTTTTACTAAAAAGAAATATTATATTATTACATGGTGTTTAATCTTTACATGTCATGTACTCACTTCATGGTGTGTAATAGGTTCACGAAATATTACTTATATAAATTACATGTCTTGTAATCCCATTATATGGCACATATTTCTCTTAAAGACTATAGAAACTATAGATTCTTTACAAAAATCTCAAACTAACTAGGGTGTTATCCAAACATAGGGAGAAACCCGCAAATCCATTACACATTTATACATGTATTCCATTAATTCAAAAAAACATACATCCTTGAAATTTAATTCATTTTCCCCAAAAAATGATCTCTATTGTCGGGAGTCCCAAGATGCTCCCAATTAAAGAGGAAAACAAACAACAAGAATGGAATTACATGAAATTGGGAGATGGTATGTTACAAACTCCCTGCCATAATAATTTTCATCCCCATGAATTCATGTGGAAGAATGAAGTCTGGTATACAGGTAAGTCCACTACTCCCTCATTAATGACTCATGTTCCCAAGTCTCATGAGATTTTGATTTGTGCCTCCATACCACTCTCACTAATGAAATTGACTTCCCATGAAATAATTTCACAAGAGATCCAATAATATCAACTAGATTTTCAAGGACAAAAACATCTAGATCTAACTCAATCTCTTCTTAAATCATAACATGAGAGTGGTGAGGATTATATTGCATGAGCTGTGATATGTGGAAAACATCATGAATGCTTTTCCACAAAGCCATAAATTCCAATAGATAAGAAACCTGACCAAGTTTCTCAATGAACTCAAACATTACAACATATCTTAGATCCAATTTCACCTATTTTCCAAGAATATGGTGACTAAAATGAGGAGAAACCTTCAAGAAAACCCAGTCACATATGGAAAAATCAAAAGGAAGAATTATTTGATCTTCATAAAATTTCTTTCAACTCTATTCTTTAATCAGACGTTGACATATATCCGGAATTGTCATAGATGTTTCCTGAACCAAACTTGGTCCAATAAAGATGCTTCACCCACCTCTACCCAATAAAGAGGTAATCTTCATGGGAAACCATACAAAGACTCTAAAGGATCCATTTTATCGACAATTGATATCTATTTTTATAAGAAAACTCAACTAGTCTCAGATAGCTATCTAAAGATCCATCAAAATCGAAGACACAGACATGGAGCATATCCTCCAAGATCTGAATAGCATGCTCTATCTGGTCATCTATATAAGAATGATAATATGTACTCAACCTGACCTGAGTCCCTATCACTTCTTGGAGACTCCTCTAAAATAATTATGTAAACATAAGATCCCTATTTGAAATAATGGAAGAAGGAACCCCATGTAACATCACAATTTCCTACAAATACAGCTTACACATATCTTTAACTTTTTTGTGTCTTTGATCAGAATAAAATGAGATGACTTTTCCAACCAATAAATCACCATACATATGACATTACTCCCCCATGGAGTCTGTAGTAACCCAACAAAAAAGTCCATGGATACCCCATCCCATTTCTAAAATAGCACTAGAATGGGATCAATAAAACCAGAAGGTTTCAAATTCTCATCCTCTATCTGTTGATAGGTGTAACAGAAAGATGCATAATCAGCAATGTCATGCTTCATACCCAGCCACCAAGATCTCCATATCATATCATAATATATATTAATAGTTCCCTTATGAACATACCACAAATAACCATAAAAAACAGACAAAACTGAGCTCCTCCAATATGCTAGGATGAAAAACTGATCCAAAAAACTAAGAATACTATCTAAAGATAGAGAGAAACCAAAACGGCCTCCCTATCATATGGGGTTTCCCTAATTCCTTTGAACCCATCATATTACTATAGATTTTTTCTAACATACTTATTGAGAGATGATGATAACCAGTAATTAGTTATAACCATACCTGAAATATCATCCAGGGAATCCAGATGAAATTGAGAAAAATCCTCATAAAGTTCCACTTTTTCTTCGATTCCAACAAAAATTATAATGGAACTTTCCTTCTAAGAGAATCTTCCCTAACATTCTGCTTCCATGGGGTTTAGGTGGTATAAAATTCAAATTTATGATGGTATTCTACCCTTCACCTATATCTAATATTCATGTATTTTTAAAAAAATATACAACTTAAATTATTATGGTCAGAAAATACTGTGAACCTTTCCCCAAAAATATAATTCTTCCAAAACATAAGTGCATGCATAAGTTCTGATAACCTGACTGAATATCAATATTTAAAAATCACTTTTACCACTTTAATTGATAAAGAAAATCATCCACATGAGGCAAAGGATACTTTTCCTTAACCATTACCTGGTTGAGATTTTGATATTCTATGCATAATAGAAGTAAACCCTATGCCTTCTTGGAAAAGAGAATCAGGGTTTCACAAGGATAAACACTATGG